>QJPP01004915.1:0-118952 GCA_003996215.1 Jaltomata sinuosa
GAAGGTGGTGTGATTGTGACTAATAGTGCCAAATCATCCTTGGTAGCTGAGTTGAAAGCCAAGAAAGACTAAGATTCCATTCTACTTCAGCTTAAGGGTGAAGTTCGTCAGCAAAGGGTCGAGGTTTTCTCCCTAGGGGGAGATAGTGTGCTTCGTTACTAGGGTCGGTTATGTGTGCCAGATGTAGATGGATTGAGACAGCAGATTTTGTCTGAGGCTTACAGTTCTAGATACTCCATTCATCTGGGTGCCACTAAGATGTACCGTGATCTACGGGAAGTCTTTTGATGGAATGGTATGAAGAAGGACATAGCTTAGTTTATGGCTAAGTGTCCCAACTGTCAACAGGTAAAGGTGGAACATTAAAGGCCAGGTGGTATGCTTAAGGATATTGATCTTCTCACTTGGAAATGGGAAGCAATCAATATAGACTTTAACGGGTTTGCCTCATACTCGAAGGCAGTATGATTCCATTTGGGTGATCATTGACCGGATGACCAAGTCATCCCATTTCTTGGCTGTTAAGACTATATATACAGTGGAGGATTATGGCAGGCTCTACATTCGGGAGATAGTTCGGTTGCATGGTGTTCCCTTGTCTATCATTTTGGATAGAGGTCCCCAGTTTACATCTCAGTTTTGGAGATTATTTCAGAAAGGTCTTGGTACTAAGGTGAAGCTTAGCATAAATTTTCACCCTCAGACGGATGGCGAGGCCAAGCGTACTATTCAGACTTTGGAGGATATGTTGAGGCCTTGTGTTATTGACTTCAAAGGAAATTGGTATGATCAGTTACCTCTTATCGAGTTTGCCTACTACAACAGTTTCAACTCTAGCATCCATATGGCTCCATATGAGGCACTTTATGGACTGAGGTGTAGATATCCTATTGGTTGGTTCGAGGTTGGTGAGGCAGCCTTGATTGGTCCAGATTCTGTGCACGAGACCATGGAGAAAGTTTAGCTTATTCGGGAAAGGTTGAAGACCCCTTAGAGTCGACAAAAATCTTATGCGGATGTGAGGAGAAGGGAGTTAGAATTTGAAGTTGATGATTGGGTTTTCCTTAAGGTGTCACCCATGAAGGGTGTGATGAGGTTTGGCAATAAAGGAAAACTTAGTCCTCGTTTTGTAGGTCCTTATCGGATTTTGAGGAGAGTTGGTAGTGTTGCTTATGAGTTGGAGTTACCAACGGAGTTGGAAGCGGTTCACCCAGTTTTACATATTTCCTTGTTGAAGAAATGTGTTGGTGATCAAGCCTTGATTGTTCCCTTAGAGGATGTGGGAGTGAAGGATAGTCTCACCTTAAGAAACGAAGAAGTAGATTCGGTGAAAGTCCTATGGAGGAATCAGCTTGTAAAAGGTGCTACTTGGGAAGCGGAAGAGGCCATGATGGCCAAATATCGTCATCTCTTTCATTCAGATTCTGCTCCAGCTTGAGGTACTAGTTCCCTCCTTAATATGTTCCTCCGATCCTACTCTATCAGTTCCTCTCACGATCCTAGCATGCACACATGTTTTATTAAGTTAGTTATCATGTTTTCAAGTTACAAAGTTCAGTTTTCATGATTACCCCTTGATTCTATGTTATGATGTTTAGTTGGGCTATTTTCTCCTCAGTTTTCCCTTGTTTAGTGTTCATTCAAGGATGAATGATCCCAAGGGGGAGATATTGTAATACCTCGTACGCGTATTCGGCTACCTAAGTTAAAATCCCAGAAAAAAATTCCAAGTTTCTATGGATGATGACTCCAACGATGACTCATCCTTCTGGACTACGGTCCATCGTGTGCACTCGTCGTCCAACTTCCAGAGAGTCCCTAAAAGTGTTCCAGAGAAGAAGGGTCTAAGTATGGTCCATCCTTCTGGACTACGTATCGTCATTCCCAACCTTAGTCCTGAGTTTAGAGGACCAGATTTTCCCTAAGGCAAACTACGAGTCAACAAGATGATCTGTTGTTTCAGAGAATGGACTTTCGTTGGACTCGTGGAGTGCATTTCCAGTAGCTCAATTTTTGAGTCAAATAATTACGGATCCCTTTGACGGTCCTTCCTTCTGGACGACAGACCGTCGTTATAAGCCGTGGTCACTAACTTCGGAAATTTCCAACTTTTTCTTAAGCTTAAGTTCAGGGGTATTTTATTGTTTTCCCACCCTATTATGGATTAAGTGAAGTCATTTTGACTACTTTTAGATGGGTTTTTACCCATATTATCCTAAGTCTACCTTAAGCTCCTCATTCCTCCCTCAAAAGAGAAAGTTCTTCCTCTCAAGCTCAGGATCCAAGTCAAGTCTCCTTATTCTTTTCCAATCAAGTAGGTAATCTTCCACCAAGGTATGTGGGTCTTTAGCAATGGGTTTCTTCCACCCTTGTGCCCGAAATCCCTAAGTCTTATTTTGAGATCATGAAGCTATGAAATTAGGGTTTAAAACCAAAATTTGGGAAAGTTTATAAAATCAGTTCCTATATTTAAATTCATGGTTTCTTATTGATTACTCATGATTTGATTATGATTTTATTTTTGGCTTTGAAATACCAAGCATAAAAGTTGATTTCTAGCATGATTCCATGAATTTACATATTTTCAAGAGAAAGATAGCATGATTAAATATCATGGCATTTGCGAACTTATGAAATTGCATGTATGATTCTTCAAGCACAAAGTTGGAACGAAAAGCATGTTTTGAACTATGGATAATCTAAGCCTTCAGATTATGACTTTGAATTGCATAGCATCCGATATGTCTTTTTATTTTCAAAATTGCTTTGGCATTATATATGTCATTGGTATTATATAGCTTTGGCATTAGATATGTCATCTGGTTTTAAACAGTTTTGACATTAGATATGTCACCAGTTTATGAACTAGCTTTGACTTCAGATATTTCATTGGTTATGAATCAGCTTTGGCATCATATATGTCATTGGTATTATATGAGCTATATGTATGTTTTGGGAGTAGTATTAGCACCGAGTTGGATGGGTGAGAATACCCATATGTCCCAGAACTATGTTGTCCCTGTAGGTTCTAAGTCCCATGCTGGGCATCAGTTTTAGGTGATCAAGTTACAATCATGCCTTTGTACCCCTGGCAAGGTACATTGGGTCCTCTCGATGGGGCATATACATTAAATTCCATGTAGCTCAAATGGTCTATGTCAGTTATAGAACCTCCCACAGAAATAGTTTATGATTTACGTTGCATTTGACTTTTATGCAGTTTTCAGACTTATTACTTATGTTTATGTTACAGCTCATGATATATAAAGAGTCATTGCATTCAGTTATTTTTAAAAGCAAGATTTCAGTTGTTTATGTACACTTATCATGTTGTCATCATGTTCTTGCATTGCTCACATACTTAGGACATTGCATAGTACTAACATATATTGCGCTTTATCCTTTGATGATGCAGATTTAGGTGTCCCTTCACAACTTCGTGGCTAGAGTTCCCGGCCACTCACGCCCAGCTTTGGTGAGTCCTCATAGTGCGAGGACTAGTTATGCTTTTTCTTATGTTAGCTTTACTTCTATACTCTGAGTTAGCTAGGGTCTTGTTCTGGTAACTCTTTATGTTATGACTAGAGGCTTTCAGTCATAGTTTGTATTCGAATTCCCTTTTTGGATATTGTAGGTTATGGGGACCTTAGACCCTTTATTAATGTTTCCTTGATGGGATTTCCGTATTATGCTTCCGCTTATCTTTTGTTATGCTTGAGAATGATATGACCAAGGGTTATCTTGGGATTCTTATGGTCCCAAATCCCGTGTTACGTCTAGGGGGTAACCTCGGGGCATGACAGGGTGACTCTTTTGAAGATTGTTTGGATCATCTGAGTTGTGTGTTAAAGCAATGTGAAGAGTGTAACTTGGTGCTGAATAGGGAAAAGTGTCACTTCATGGTGAAAGAGGGTATAGTGTTTGGCCATCAGATCTCCAAGAAGGGTATTGAGGTCGACAAAGTAAAGATTGAGGTGATTGAAAAATTGCCTCCACCTATTTCAGTGAAGGGGATTGGAAGCTTTTTAGGGCATGCTAGTTTCTATAAGAGGTTCATCAAGGACTTCTCCAAAATTGCTAATCCATTGTGAAAATTATTGGAGAAGGAGGTAGAGTTTGTGTTTGATGATGCATGTTTGAAGGCATTCGAGTGCCTTAAAGAAAAGTTGATCTTAGCTCCTATCATTATTTCTCCTGCTTGGTCTCAACCTTTTGAGGTTATGTACGATGCTAGTTGAGTGGTGCTAGGAGTAGTCCTAGGCCAAAGTCGTGAAAAGATTCTTCATCCTATCTACTACGCTAGTAAAGCACTTAACCCAGCTTAAAAAAATTATATTGTAACTGAACAAGAGCTGCTAGTTGTGGTCTTTGCATTTGAGAAGTTCAGATCTTATTTGCTTGGCACTAAGGTAGTGGTGCACACTGACCATGCAACCCTTCGTTACCTCATGGCAAAGAAAGATGCTAAGACGAGATTGATTAGATGGGTGTTGATGCTACAAGAGTTTGACTTTGAAGTCAAGGACTACAAGGGTACATAGAATCAGGTAGTAGACCACTTGTCTAGACTAGAAGAAGAGGCAATGTTGAAGCTGAATGATGAGCAGGAAATGGATGATTGGTTTCCTGATGAACAAGTGTTGGCTGCCTCTCAAGACTTGATCCCATGGTTTGCAGATTTTGCCAATTATTTGGCAACTGACTTGGTGCCTCCTGATATGTCTGTTCATCAAAGAAGAAAGTTCATGTCTGATGTCAAGAAGTACTTTTGGAAGGAGCCATTCTTATTTCGTGTGTGTGCTGATACAATGATCTATAGATGTGTGCCAGAGTCTGAGATGATAGAGATTCTAGAGGCTTTCCATTCATCCCCTGTTGGGGGACACCATAGTGGTATCCGGACCGCTAACAAGATTTTACAATGCGACTACTTTGGCCGACTATTCACAAAGATGCCCATGAGTTTGCTAAGGCTTGCAGCAGATGTCAAAGGGAAGGAGGTATATCAAGGAGGCATGAGCTTTCTCTTAATCCCATCCTTGTGATTGAGTTGTTTGACATTTGGGGTATAGACTTCATGGGTCCTTTTGTGATGTCCAATGGAAACCGGTATATATTGGTGGTTGTGGACTATGTATCTAAGTGGGTGAAGGCGGTTGCGCTTCCTAGTAATGAAGGCAAGTGTGTCACAACATTCTTAAAAAAGAACATCTTCTCCAAGTTTGGTACGCCAAGGGAAATAATTAGTGATGGAGGCTCTCACTTTTGCAACAGGTTGTTTCATTCTTTGCTTGAGAAATATGGAGTAATACACTGAGTTGCAACCCCTTATCATCCTCAGACGAGTAGGCAAGTAGAGGTTTCCAACAGAGAGATAAAGTCAATCTTGTCCAAGACTGTCAATGCCAATAGAAAGGGTTGGTCGCGGAAGTTAGATGATGCTTTGTAGGCGTACCATACTGTATTCAAGACCCCAATAGGTATGTCACCACACCATCTTGTGTTTGGTAAGGCATGCCATCTTTCGGTTGAGTTAGAGCATAAAGCCATGTGGGCATTGAAGAAATTGAACTTAGATTGGTCTGAAGCATCATTGCAGCGGCTTGGGCAATTGAATGAGTTGGATGAGTTCTGCCTAAATGCTTATGAGATTTCATCCATATATAAGGAGAGGATGATATTGTATCATGACCGAAAGATAGAAAAAAGGAACTTCCAGCCGGGTGACTTGGTCTTACTTTTCAATTCTAGACTTCGCTTGTTTCCTGGCAAGCTGAAGTCCAAGTAGATTAGACAATTAAAGGTGGTACAAGTGTTTTCTCATGGGGCCATTGAACTTGAAAATCATGAAGGGAAGAGGTTCAAGGCTAATGGACAACAGATAAAAGCTTAGTTTGGCACATCAGAGGAGCTCAAAACAATTGAAGCCTGGAGCCTTGATGAATTTGTCCCACCTAAGGAGCTTGATCAAGTCTGAGTAATCAAGCAACCTACATCATGCCGTGATGTTAAATAAGGCACTGCATGGGAGGCAACCCATGGATTTTTGATTTTTGATTTTATCTTCATTCTTTTTGAGTGTTTTGGCAAAGTCTGAGTAGCCAAAACACTCGCGTCGTGCCGCGACGTTAAATCAGGCGCTACATGGGAGGCATCCTATGAACTAATGTGTGTTGAATTTGCAAGAAGTAGGGAGATGATAAGAAAATTGCAAGAACTATGGGAAATATGAGGTACTTGATGGCTCTAAAAACACCACTCTGACAAGGGGTCCCGAAAAGCAAAGGATACTTCAGTCCAGTCTCGACTAAAGGATCAATCTGATTCTGAAGTGAGAAGAGTGACTTGGACAACATCCCCCTCACCCATAAAACCAAAAGGAAGCTTCTAGTAGATCCTTTCCAGTCTGCTTAGGAAGGAGGTAATGCACCTACAGAAAAAGAAAGATCATCTTCTGGCTCGACTGAGTCCAGTGCAGAAAGTGACCAGGCTCCTCAATCAGCAAAAGGGGGGTAGGAAATAGTTACCCAGGTTTTTAGTGGCTTGGGAACTAGGACCGAGTCAGGAGGTGAGGATGGTTCATGGTCTGAGCATAATTCAGCCAAAGAGGCAGAGGGTGATGCTGATTCAGATATAGAGACCACCACTCCAGAAAGGGAGACTCCTTCACCCACTTCGTCTGGCCTTGGAGCTACACTGGTACTTGCATGGGAGAGAGCTAGATGGAATGTTGAAGGGTTGAAGAAAATATTTGATTACGTCCATGAGTAACAACAAGAGGTAATCTGAGGTGACCCATCACTGAGGAATAAAGGATAGATCCATTCAAGATTAAACATTACCCCAAACTGGATGAATACTTCCGGTACTTCAAGTTGGGTTGGACTAGTAAGCCACTTCCAGATTACCAGTTGAATCTCGTGAGAGAGTTTTATGCCAACTATCAGGCCATCTAGGAAATTTCATGCAAAAAGGGCCAGAAGATTGCAGACTTACCCGCTCTTGAGAGTTTACCAATAAGAGGTGTCCTGGTTAACATCTCGGCTGAAAGCCTAAATAGATTTATCTTTAGGCCTGAGTTTATGGCAACCATAGACACCTTTGACTATGACTACGGGGTTAAGAATGAGAAGAAATGGATAAAGTGGTTGGCAAAGTGCATGAAGACGACTGGGACACCAAAATGGCTTGACCAGCACAAGCCACAGATCACTAAATCTTCACTATCTTTTGAGGTAAAATTCTGGTGGGCCTTGGTGCAACTTTTACTCATGCCGACAGGTGCCGATAATCAGCTAACTCTTTAATATGCCATCCTAGTGGCTAGTCTGATGTCCAAGTAATATTTGAACTTTAGGCAAATCATCGCCGAAGAAATTCGGGATAGAGTCACCAAGATTAATTCATCCTACCCATTCCCCTGCCTCAAAGCTGAATTGTATGAGGAAGATAATGTCCTAAATTATGCTGGATTGATCATGCTGAATGAGCCACATGGACACATCATCCTGAGAGGTCCAAAAATGAGACTAGAGTGTTTGGTTTGAGCGGTACATCCGAACCACTATCTCTCACCCTAGAGGCACATTTACCGACTCTAGAGGTGACAATGTTCCCTATGGCTATGCCCACCCCACAGGGTAGCCAGTCCGGGCACACCACAGCTAGTCTATATTCTTCTACAGCACCCTCAATGAAAGAATCCAACTCCATCTTTGCTTTTCATCCGGCAAATTTTTCCAACACAGTCCAACGGACCATTGAGCTTAAAGGACAAATGAAGGCATTTGCAGAGCAGTTTCGGCCGATTTTTAATGCATCAATTTAGAGGGCCATAACACTTTTTCTCAATGTAAATGGCTAGATTGATGCACTGGAAGATAGGGTGGATAAGAAACTGAAAGAAATAGGAGCGGTAGAGCTGATAGAACTAAAAAAGGAGATAGAGGATCTTAGGGCCGACGTGGATCAGTTGAAGAACCCCCCACCTTCTCAGGCTAGGGCTCCAGTAGTCTTACCACAGATAACTACAGAGCCCACGCTTGACTTATGGGACTTTGTAGATATTGAGCTTTGTCCAGTTAGACCAGAAAAGGAAAGAAAAGCTGCAAAGGGACCAGAAAAGGGGCTGACAAAGAGTCATCGGAGCCTCAAGAAAAGAGGAAAAGAAAATATAAGAATGTTAAAGAAGGTGATGCTCCTTTGAGTCTAAAATCCCAGAAAAAGAAGGATCGTGAGGCTAAGAAGGTGAAGAAGGAGAGGAGGCAAGCAGAGAAAGAGTCCCTAGCTACACAACAAATTTGGTTAGATCTCATTGAGACCGGTAGATCGGCTAGTGGTGTTGCCAGTGTGACAAAGGAAACTTCTTTAGACCCTATTGTGGGAGTGCGTGGTGAAGATGCTGCACGGGTAGCTGATGTTGTATTTGAAAGAACTGCGGAGGCAGCCTCTATTGGAGATACTACTGCGGGCACCGATCAGACAGGCCTAACTTCTACTACACCCGATGACCATGCTTAGGCGCCACAGTTATGCCTAGTATCCCTCGATTGTTATTTCTTTAGTGCATTGGGGATAATGCACAACTTTTTAGATGGGGTGGGGGCAGTTATGGTCATCTGGGCTTTTTGTAGAGTGTTTGGCAAAGTCTGAGTAGCCAAAACACTCGCGTCGTGCCGCAATGTTAAATTAAGCAGTGCATGGGAGGCAACCCATGAGGGTATCTATATGTGTGAAGTGAGTTGCTTAGTATCTGTTCTTTCTATACAGTGCAATCTAGAACTTGCCTGGTTAGTTATGATGTGGTTATAGAATGGGTTAGTTAGGACATGATCATAGGCCATTTTTGAATTAGTCCACTTGAGCCAAATGACCTACCAAGTGAAAAGGGATCCCTCTGATCCCTGAATTTGAGCCTAAAGTTGAACCTTTTTTGTTCATTAGCCTATTCACCTTTCCTGTTTCTTATAAATCTTTGTTTTGGCCCTGGTCCCTCCTTGGACATTGTGCACCTTAACTCAGGCTAAAAGTCTAAGTTGAGGGTGGCTACTGTGGGGGTAAGTAAGAAGTGTTGGGTATGAAAATATTGGGTTAGTTATAGAAAGAAAGAAACTGAGTGTGGTTTGTGTGCTAAAAAGAAATAATAAAAAATATATGAATGAAAAGAAAAGTGCAAAAATGCAATAGAAGCCACACTCAAAGCTTTATACAAGTGAAAAAGTTTGAAAGAAATGAGAATAAGGGAGGAAAACTATAAAGTCTGAAAAGTGGAATAAATAAAGAAGTAATTGTAGTCTCAAGAAGGGCATAGTCACTATTTACCCAAATGTACCATTCCCATCCCTAAGCCTACATTACAAGCCTAAAAAAGTCCTATAGTGATCCTAAATGAACTGTTCGAAAGCCAAAGCATAGAAAATAAGGTCAAGCCTATGGTATTGTACATGTGCAGCTTGAACTTCTTTGTGAGAGTGAGCGGATTCCCAGTCTCTGTTTGTTCAATGAATATTTTGTGTGAGTCGGGACTTCTTTGTTGTAAGGGCACTAGAGTAGACTGTGATTGATAATTACTTGGTTTGAATGTCTGCTGTGTATTCTAGCTTACTCATGAATATCTTGTTGTCACTCATGGATCCGTCTTGCATTATTTTGATAACTTGATAAAATGCATTGGGTTGTGAAGCTGTTAAGGAGTGGGTTCTATTCTGAGGTTTTAAAGGTTAATGAATCATGTTGCTGCTGTAGTTTCTGGTTTACTTCTACTTAAGCGTTGTTTATTGTTTCGTTTTTATTTGGTGCTTGAGGACAAGAAAACATTCTAATTTGAGGGTGTTGATGTGCCGGGATTTGACAGCACTTTCGACGCTCAAAACTAAGGATTTTGGGAGTTCTTAAGTACATTTTATTGCATTTGATATCGTTTGTTACATGTACAGGTAAAAGTATTTAAAAGACAAAAATGCTAAAGAGTTTGCAGTTTTCTAGGAAAAAGGCATGCCACCACGGGCATCACATTCACGACGGCCCGTGGGATAAGTTGTCTAAATGAGGCAACAGGAGAAGCTAAGGCATTGGGGCTGACAGGGTGCCACGACGCCTGTAAAGGACACAATGGGATGTTGCATGGCCCATCTATATGATCCAGAGAATGTGCAAGGAGCCAAGATAGGGCAACGGGCGTCCATGATGCCCTATAGATGTTGTCTGTGAAAACAAGGCAGGAAGGCATGAATGAGCTAAAGGAAGCCAACGTTAGGGCCACAATGTCCCATCACCTCAGCCCATGGAAACAAGGCAGAGATCCGGAGTCAAGTCATAAAAATGGACGACTGGCACCCACGACTCCCGTCGCACCCACGACAGCCCGTGGGGTATTCTGTCGGCAGTGCCGCATCCAGCTTCTCCTAAATTTGTTAGGATTTGGTTTATTTGTATATAAATACTTCCCCTTATGTTTTATTTTCAGTTGTTACTCATTATTTTCGTACAAGCACTACATTGTTACGTTTGTTATGACTTTATTACACAAGTTCTTGAGATTAAATATTGTTCTTGATTAATTGAAGTGTTCTTGAGACTTTCTTCAAGATTTTGGATTTCTTTACGTCTCATTGTAGGTATCTACTAATGATTGTTCCAACAACCATTAATTGTTTACTTATGAACATGAGTAGCTAAGTCCACAACTAGGGTTTTGGGAACCATGACAGATTAACAAAGTAGGAAAAGTATTTGGTAATTCTAGGGCGGTGTTTATGCATGTAATGTTCTTCCCTTTGTTTAGATTGCTTTTTAATGGTGGCCAACATTAGAACTCGCCTTATCCTTACTTGCCAGACCAAAGAGGTAACAGATGGGTAAAGGGTTTTTTAACAACAGAGATTTGAGGCTACCAACCCTCATCTAATAGCTTGACCTTGTCTGGGAATAGCTACTCTGGGATCCAGGGTAAGGGCTAGTACAATATACACCCACGTCCGGACCAAGGCATGTGGTGAAATTCATCTATCTGCCAAACCAAGGATTTAGGTGAACCTAATTTACCGATTCTGCATGCTAAGCACAAATCTAGTTTACTAAGTACAAATGCCTTACTAAGTTATGATCTCATGGGGAACACTACCCTAGTCGCTTCTCTCATTGATTACAACTCTTAAAACTGTCACGTGCTACTTGTTTACATTCTAGTTACAATTATTACTTGTCACTTAAAAGCCCCCTTCGTAGGGAAATAAATGGCTAACAACGCAAGTAAACACTAATCAATCATCGTCCTACCGTATTCCCTGTGGGATCGACCCCAACCTTTATTGTGTTCTATATTTGAACAGCGACCGCTTACACTTCTAAAAAGAGGTGTAATTTAGGCATATCAAAATCCAAGACCACAAAGTCGGCCGGCAAGATGAACTTGTCTACCTTCACCAACACATTAAACAATATCCCCACCGAGCGCTTAATTGAATGATCAGCCATTACTAACCTCATTGGTGTTGGCATAGGCGCACCTAGGCCTAACTTTCTGAAAATCACAAGGGGTATTAAGTTGATGCTTTCCCCAAGGTCACACAAGGCCTTTTTGAACAAGAACACCCCAATGGTACAAGGGATGGTGAAAGCTCCTAGATCCTCCCATTTAGGAGCTACATTTCTCGTCATGAAAGCACCACAACTATGGGATACTTCAACCATCCCTATATCAATCACCATTTCTTCTTTAGTAACTCCTTCATAAACTTGGCCTAACCCGACATTTGCATAAGAGTGTCAACAAAAGGAATATTGATGGATAGTTTGCTGAACATATCTATAAATTTTTTGAATTGATTATCTTCCTTTTTCTTGATTAACCTTTGAGGATAAGGAGGAGGGACTTTAGGTAATGGCTTTGGAACACTCGGGGCTTCCTCCACAATCTCAATAGAAATTTGAGAAGGACACTTAGTCTCGTCCCTTTCCTCATGTAGGCTATCATCATTTTCAACCACATTTGGTGCACCAAGCGTCACCCAAATATTTGGAATTTTCTCACTCTTTTATTCGATCATGACTTCCTCTTCTATCTTGTCATGTTGCTCCCTCACGACATCCATGGTTGGTTTCCTCACACTACTAAGCATTCTTACACTTCGAGTCACAATTGTCATCACATGACCATCCTTTTTATAGATTCGCAAGAGTTTCACTTGGAAGAGTACCTTTGAAATGTGGGTTCATTTGAGAAGAGAGATCGTTCATTTGAGCCTCTAAGTGCTTCATTGATGTCAAGTGTGAAATCACTATTTGATAAAGAGTGGATAGCTTACTTTTATGTCTTTCACCCTATTAGCCATAGATTCAACTTTTTTCAACACTTGAGATAGTATATCTTCAAACATGGAATGTACGGGGTTACTCACACTTGGTTGATAAGGAGACACATCGGCTTTTGGTTGAGGCACATAAGAATTATCACTTCAGTGACTGTAACAATCACCATCTCTCTCACATTCTTGACATGGACATTCACGGTCTCAACCCTGCTCTCTATCTCTCTCCAGTGATTGCCCTTGTCTCAATTCCAACCTTGATTATCATCTCCCGGATGCCAAGGACCTTGGTTGGTACCTTGATATCTGGGTTGAGAACCCGCTGCTAGAAAACAAAGATCCTCATCTCCCGATATATGAGTACCAACTCCATCATGATCTATCAGACCCTAAGTACCCACGACATTGACACTCTTGGTACCAGCTCCCATCATATGTTTGGATGATAAATCAATTTGCATCATCATTTTAACCATGGTCTCATCTCTTTCCTCCTGCTTTCTCCTCATCTCACTTGTCATAATAGATGAAGTAACACCCAGTGAGACATCGACTTCTCTAGTATGCCATGCCCTATTGGTTTTTATCATTCAATCTAAGAGGGTTGTAGCGAGACCATAGTTTTGGTCCATAAGTGTCCCACTCGCGATGTTATTCACCACTGATTTGTTCATAGAGTCTAGAGCTCGATAGAAACTTTGAAGGAGAAAATTGTCTGGCAACCCATGGTTTCGACACCACAATAGCTTCCCCTTAAATCTCAGTCATGCTTCATGCAATGGCTCATTCAATAGTTGTCATAAGTTGGTGATATCATCCCTTAACTACATCATCCGAGAAGGTGAAAAAAATCTCACCAAGAAGGCTTCCACTTGTCTGTTTCATGTAGTAATAGAGCCCCGCGGGAGCTCCTCAAGACACACTGTCGCTTCCCCCGAAAAGAAAAAAGGGAATAATCAGAGTCGGACTGACTCTTGGGATATATTGTTGATGTTGAAAGGATGAACTATTTCAACAAAGTTTTAGATATGTCGGTTGGTATCTTCATGAGCCATCCCTCCAAAGAGTCCTTTCATTTGTATGAAATGAAGCATTGTGCTCATCACATAGAACACAATATTTTGAATGGTTGGGGATAGGAGTATTGCACCTACAACACCATGGACCACGGGCCTATCTTCCACATCCATAAATCTATCAACACTCTCTTGATCGCCCGCTTGACTCATGGCACCCTATTCGCAACAACACAAACAACAAAAAAGTAAAAGAGAATAAAACTCAACAAAACTGAACTAAACAATAATAAGATGGCAAATCAAGAACCATTCCTAGGCAACTTCATTATTTTTGATGACGTTCAAAAGAACTCTCCCATAGGAGGTGGTAACGATCATTGTATAAAATAATAAATAACCCAACACATGTCGGGGTCATATCCACGGAGAATGGGACAATGATTTGCCAATAAATTATCAAATAACAATCACTAGAGAGAGTAAGTGTTCAAGCAAACAAAAGTAAAAATTAGGGGAAAAGGTTTGGGAATTTGCGAATCATAATTTCAACACAGAACAATGTAAACACAATTTAATGATCAAGATAAGGAAGACTAGGGGTATGATTCTGATTGGGTTCTATAATGGGCTAGGGAATTGATTAATCATGTGAACTTTTGATTAAATGTATGGGTAGCTTGGTTCTAGAAATATTTGGTAGTCTTTCAACCCTTCAAATATATGTACAATGGCCTTTGCTCAAGCACCATAGCTTTCCTATAAAAAAATCGATTAATACTTTGGTAAATCACACTATCTCTATCTTTGATTCTTAGATGGGAATTTCCTTCGATCAAGCTATTTCTAGTCTTAATCTATGGTGAAAATCCCAAATCCCCACTATTGAATTCTTATCCAATTTATGAACTCCTCTTTCAAGCAAGAACAAAATTAGTAAACTCAATCAATGTTTGTAATCATCAATTTTATAATTAAATCATTAAGAATTCAATAGACCCATACTAAATAATTAATCATAAGCACAATCAATCAATATCCATGCCCAAATTCAAACACCCATCATGCATATACCCCTAGAAAAGGATTTAGCTGCTCATATTAAGGGAACAAGAGAATATACCAATTGGGTTTCCAAAAATTCCATTCATATTATATGCTAAGTTCCAATTCCAAGCTCAAAATTCTTACAAATGGTGTTTTTCAATGAGGAAGAAAAAAAAGAAAGTGCACTCTCAATGCTCTTCCTTGGGGAAAGTAAAAACTGAATTGCATCTCACTTACATACCCCAAAAAGGGTTTTAGAACCTTCATAATTATGTCATATATACTTGAACAAAAATTCCCTTTGGGGCTTGTGCGATTGACCTGCGATGGCACATGCGATCACACCTTGCGGTGTGCGGATCACATGTGCCTTTCTCTCCAAGCTGTGAAGTTCAATGGATGGTGTGATTAAGGTGAGATGGAGGGTGTGATCACCCATCGCATTGTGCGGCTTTCATACTGGTGACTGCTTAGGACAGTCGTTTACTTTCCTTGTGCGATAACACCTATGTTTTGAAGGTGCCTTTGTGCAGCTCGCATGTCTGTCGCACCTCTTGAAAACTTCTTCCTTTTTTCTGATCACCTTCACACTTCCACTTCTTTTTAAGCTCTTTGGGTTCAATTCCTTTGCTTTCTTCATTTGACCAAGAATACTTGCATTTATGTCAATAAAGGCAATAAGTACCTCTAATTCTCATCAAAACATCTCAATAATTCATGAATAAAGGCTCAATAAGTTGGTAAATTATAAACTTATCACCATCTCGACCACCTGACCTGCCATGCTGGGCACCACCCCTACCTTGGAAACCATCTTCTATGATCGGTGGCTGCACTACTCTCAGAAGCTGAGTCAACTGAGTGGCTAGCTGAACTGTATCCTTCTAGGGGCAATCTTTGGCAAAGTGACCAATAATACCATACTCGTAGAAAGGCCTTGACGGCCCACCATGGTAGGATAAACTTGTTGAACCTGTATGGCCACCATGGACTAATGCCTCAGATGATGTACCCCTTGATGATTGACCTGAACTCAGCCCACTGAATCTATGCTAACCACTGTAACCATGCCGACTACTATAACTATGATCAAACTGAGGCCCACCTGAAGCCTGAAGTGATGCCTAAACTGGTCGGTTTGACTGGCCTGGATGCTTCTGTGGCTGATATCCTCTACCCTACTGACCTGAACCTCTACCGCTGGAGTGGGAACCACTCTAACCACCCTGATAGCATGGTCTCTTATCTCTGGCTCCAGGGTCCTAGCAATGCAAATCCTTCATAGTGTGGGCATGGTCAACTATCGCCTGAAATAGCCACCCACTAGAAACTAGTATCTCTGTAGTCTCATGTAGCTCAATCCTCATCCCCCAAACAGGTCGATGAATATGGTCTGGCTCTATAGGAATAATCATAGCCCCAAATAGAGCTAATTAGTGAAAGCGGGTCTCGTACTCAGACACTGTCATTGACTCCTGCATCAACTGGGTGAATTTCTCCCTACGGTTCTCACGGTCACACTACAGTAAGAACTTGGCCATAAAGGCCTCGTAGAACTCCCTCCATGTCATCTGAGGAGACTCGGGGTGCCTGCAACCTATGTGGGCCCTCCACCAAAGCTTAGATGGCCCCTCTAGTTGATAGGTGGTATAATCAACTCCATGGGTATCCAACTGACCAAGGTAATGAAGCATCTCTTCACAGGTAGAAATGAAATCATAGGCATCCTACCTAGGAGCACCGGAGAATCTTGGTGGGATAGTCTCAGAAACTGGCCCAAAGCCTTCTGCTCCGACTCTGACATAACTGGGCAGGGAGCGATAGGCTGAGCAACTGTATACACTAAAAGGACCTGTGCACAAGGAGCCGTAGTAGCAGGCTGCACTCTTGAACTTTGAACACCCAGAGACGCCCGCTGAGTGGATGTTTGAGCCATATCAGAAGGCTGACCCCCATGCATGCTCAATAACTGAAGAATCACACTCTGAATATCTGGTGTAAGATATGGGGTTGATGCTGGTGTTGATACAGATGTTGCTACTAGCCCTGGTGGCACCTGGGCTGCTCCCTAGTCCATGGGTTGCTGGTTCAGAACTGGCTCAAGATTATACTCAACCTCAGGAGCTCTAACTGGTGTCACCGCTGGGGCACGTCCTCTACCTCTATGGCTACGCTGGCATCTGGCTGGAGCCGCAGGTGCCAGTGATGAAGTCTTACCCTTGTCTGTTGCTGAATATCTCATACGAACCATCTGCGGAAGAATGAACATAACAAATGAGATTTCAGGAAATCATCTAGGATAAGACACATGATATAAAAGTAAGAGAAGACTAGTGTTTCCTAAAATATCATTGTAGCCTCCATAAGGTAAGGTATAGACGTCTCCGCCCAAATCTGTAGGACTCTACTAGACATTGACTCCTATACCGATGACACCGGTGAACTTAGGCTCTGAAACTAAGCTGTCACAACCCGATTTCTCAGGCTATGATGGCACTTACAATCCCATTATAGGTGAACCAATCTCCATAGCTATAATGGTTAGTAATGGTACACTACCTAAGTGAAGCATGCATAATAAGGATAATAAGCGGATGAAGGTAAAGAAGGCATAAGAAAGGAAAAGCAACCTAAATATATGCAGAAAACTACACCATCCCATGACATGGTATCATAAGTATAGAATCCACTACTAAAAAGGCAGAGTACAAGAGAGGGCAAAAGTAAAATATACAACTATCTCTGGATTTACAAAAGAGTCAATTGTACCAAAGGAAGAGATATAGCCGAGTCCCAGTTTCCAGGAGCTCATCCTATGTCTCATATGTTCAAAAGATGCACAAAGTCCTCACATCAAATGTGATGGAGCACACTGGTATCTTCACCAGGAAGATGCAGAAGTGTAGTATAAGCACCAATTGCATAAGCAATAGGTACCCAGTAGACATCATAGGCTGACTGGGCACATATAAATGTAAAAGCTGTAGATAACAGTTAAGGGAAGAAAAAGGGGTCACAGAAGCAAATAGAGTGAATTACATGAAATCTAGCAATAGATTGGAGGCATAAAAGAATACAAGTGTACTAAGCTAACCACAGAAGATGTATCACAGAACAGAGGTGAAAGAGTAGAGAATGCACCTGGATCCTTACATGTAATAACCCTCCCGGTTATTTTTCTATTTTTCGTGGTTTTTCCATGTTTTGAGCTTTCCCTTAGTGGCTATAGATCATTTCTGACTTGTCAGGACTGACGGTTTGATGTCCGGGCCATTCGTTAGGTCGTTATGACCATTTCCCTATTTTAGAACTTGAACTTAGAAAATCTTTGACTTCGGTCAAATTTCTTGGTAAAAATTCTCAAAATTGAATTCTGACAGTTCAATTGGCTCCAGAATGGGGATTTTGTTCTAGTTGGACCATTAGTCTGGGTCTGAGTGCTTTCAGTTTGGTTTTGTATTGCTTTCTGTATTTTCAAGACAGTTTGGTTGGTAGGGTTGAATTTGGTCAACATTTGAAGAAGACGGTCTCAGATGAAAATTCTGTCCACGCTATTAGCTTCAGAATGTTGACTTGGGCTTGAGGAACCTTTGGTTTGGGTCCCGACTCTTCCGAACTTGTTTTGGGGTAATGAGTTTTGAGTTAGTTTTGGACATGGGGCCAACTTTTCCTTAAAACAATCTCCCTTGGTAAATTCATTGATTCCATTCAGTCTAGAATGTCGTTTTCACTCAAATAACTCTACTGTTTTATGACCATCGGGTTTCGATAATGCCAGGAATGCCCCGGAGAAGTTTGGAAAAACTGTTGGTTTTTGTTGCAGGCCAGGCCCCTTTAAATTCTTGTTTTTCCCGATTTTTAACTCATTTCTTTCACTACTTTCAACTCCAACTTCATTTTTCTCAACTCTAATTACTCAAGAACAGTGTGGGCTCATGGAAATTCTCTAAATTATCGATAATCTCGATACTTTATCGTTGGTAAGCCTCTTCTTCTTCAAGACTTCTTCTTTTTTAGCTTGAAAACCTCCATTGTTGAGGCTCTTACAAGATTGGTTTTTCTTGGGTTAAAGTTGCATTGGTGAGCTTGTTTGTCCGTGGTAGCTATAGTTTTGGTCCGTGGTCGATTGTTGCTTCCAAATTGGTACGTTTTCGCCCTTGAAATTCGCAATTCTCCACTTTTGTTCTCATGAATTAGTAGTACTTCGGGGATGTTTTGATCCCCAAAACAAACTCCGTTTGTGCTCAAATTTTGAGCATGAGTTTCAAAATAAACCGCGGACATAATTGTGAATTTTATTTTCCATTTCACTGCACGGGCCCCGAGGGTCATTTTTTGACTCGAGTTTTGGCTCGATTTTTTGTATATCAATATGGGTATCATTCTTCTCGTCTTGACACTTTGATTATGTTTTTGATAGCATGGCATCTTTTTGAGACTCTTCGAGAGGGAAAGGCACACGAGTAATGGTCTGTGTTTGCGGTTCAACCCCGAGGTAGGTTACGGTTTACCTTCTGGACTGAGTTAAGTTAGATTTTATATATTTGTATGATACTAGAACGTTAGGTTGGATATTAGCTAGATTTAGGCTTGAATCCTGTTATCACTTTAAATTGGCCATTTTGGATTTTAGTTTAGAATTTTTATATTATCCTTAGTATAGGAGCTTGTAGTATCTTTATGGCTAGTATAGAATCCTTAGTATGCTTTTAGGAGGTTTTAGAGGTAGAGTAGAGATTCTCAGTGCTTTTCGTTTTATTTATGATATCTTTTCACTTTATTCTACCGTTATGCGTAATGGTGGGCCCGAGACCATAGCTTGGATTTGGACGGAGTCTCAGGTCATTTCTCTTAGTTTAAAGGGTGCTTTGCCCTGTTTTTGCCTTTTTGTTCGTGTTTTCTCTGAATATGGAAATTTATATGCTCATACTGCATTGTCATGCTTATCAATATGGAAAGGAGTGATTTTAAGGCTTTTTGGTCCTACACTTGAAAATTATTGGGTTTTCATGATCTTTGGGCTTTTAAAAAGGATTGATTTGGAATTTTTATGGATATTTGGGAGGGAAAGGGAAAAATATTACTTTTTATGCATACGTTGATAAGTCCGAAGTTAAATTTTGGGTGCCCGATGTGTTATCTCGGGTTTTACTTTTTATGCATACATTGATGAGTCCGAGGTTAAATTTTGAGTGCTCGATGTGTTATCTTGAGTTTTACTTTTTTGCATCTATTGATAAGCTTGATGTTCCATCCCGAGCGCTCGTGTACTAGATACTGGGTTTGACTTGTATACATTCATGCATTACATCATTTTTTCATCGCATTGCATTGGCTTTGGGTGCATTTAGATTGTTCGCTGATTTGAGTTTATCTTCTTAATACTTCACCTTTTTTGGTTTAGTTGTTCGATTTTTGGCTTTATAACTTGATTTAGGTGAATTTCTGTATTTTAACTGTTTTCCTGTATCTAATTATTTATATGTTATCTTTCTGCGCTCGGTAGGCCTATGATGCCTACTGAGTACCCATTGTCTTGGTACTCATACTACACTCTGCATCTTTTTCTGATGCAGAAACCTAGTACGAGCCACCCTCACTGACCTCCTTGTCGTTCGAGGCCTGTTGCAGTTCGGCTCGCGGTGAGCTCCCGACGCTTTTGGGGACTTTGCATGCTTTCTATCTTGTATATTCTGTCTATATTTTGTAGTTTGAATAGACAGAGTCTGTTGTATAGCTACTCCATACTTTAGTCGCCCTTGTACTAGTGACACCAGGTCTAGGTTGGTTCTCGAGTCTGTTTTGTCTCGTTGGTCACTTTAGGGCCTTTTTATGTATATTTTGTATGATGGTATGTATATATGCTATTGGCCCTGTCTTTTCTTTTATATCTTTCACTTTTCCTTACTTTAACTGCTTTATTATCTTCCGCATTATTGGGTTTGGCTTGCCTACTTGGGGGGTCATGTAGGCGCAATCATGGCCTGGTTTTGGGTCATAACAGAGTGGTATCAGAGCTCTAGGTTCACCGGTTTCGCCTGTACAAGAGCAAGTGTCTAGTAGAGTCTCGTAAATTGGTGCAATAACGTCTGTATCCTATATGCGAGAGGCTATAGGACATTCTTGGGAAATATTCCATCTTGTTTTATTCGTGATCGTGCGTCCTTGACTCTATCGACTTCTAAGACTTCAGTTGTTTCATTCCTCCTCAAAAACCTAGGACGAGTATGGCAACAGGCGACGATGAGGCTTTTATGCCTGTTACTTCAGTTCTTCCTTCAACCCTGGGATTTCAGAGTGTGGGCTTACCGCTTTGTCTAAGAGAAGGGTTTGGGGCTAGCCCAACTTTTGGTGCAATATATGGCTACCCCAGTTCTTCAGGGCACCATGGCTTAGACTTTGAGTCTTCCAGAGGGTGTATCTGTACCACGGGTACGGGCAGCACCCGATTCTTTGAGAGGTGCTTTGGCTAGGTTTAAGGTTACAGTTACCCCTACCTTAGACCTTGCATTTAATGGTTATAATTATATTAATTGGCATCCTTGGGTTGGGTATTCTAGGTTGGCACCACAGACCTTGCCCCCTTCTTCCGCTGTCTTATTTCTTGCTTTGGTTGTAGTATTACACTTATGGCCCCGTGTGGCCTTTATATATGCCTTTGGACCATAGATGGAGGGATATTTGGGAATGTTCGCGAGTCTCGGACATTGAGTTGTGATTTTAGGTTGGTTATGTATGATGTAGAGCTGATTGTGCTTGTGCACGGTCGATAGGTTGATTGTGAGTCATTGGGCTATTGTCTGTTTGCGATCAAATCATTCATGCAAAGGGTTTCCTGCATATTTTACTACTGTTTTGGCTACGGGCCTACTATAAATGGTTTATAAAACTTACATGGCCTTAAGGGCCCATATTTGGTAAAATAATTATAAAAGGGATTTGGAACTGACTTTATGGATTTTCTTGGAGTAAAAAGGAGTATTATTATGATTTTATCATCGATTTTCATAATGATACTAGGCTCGGTTGTGCTGTAGCACTAGACATGCTTTTATTATGGATTTAGTCCCGGATACACTCCGGGCACCCTATATAGGGGTCTGAGCTTTGTAGTTAACTATTTTAGACCCGGATAGAGTCCGGGCAATTATGCTTTAAGATCCCTCTATTTTTTTTTGTATGTTGTCACTCAGCCCTGCATGGATATTGCTAATCTGGACTAGGGGTCACGAGCTGCGAGTGCCGAGGGAGGTGCATACAACACTACGATCACACCTAGTTCCATCATATCATTCATATTTTGTTCAGATTCTTATTTGCTAGTTGTTCAGTGTGAGCTCCAGTGGTACAGGATGCAAGAGAATTGTGTGCTCTTGTGTGAGTTCCTCGGGTGTACGGATGCTTGTTGGGACTATAGGTGCTTTAGCGTAGGCTATCTTCTTGTAATGTTGGATAGCACCCTCCCGGTCATTTTCCTATTTCTTGTACTTTTTTTGTGTTTTGAGCTTTCCCTTAGCGGCTACAGATCATTTATGACTTGTCAGGACTGACGGTTAAGTGCTCGGGCCGTTCATCAGGTTGTTATGACCATTTTCCTATTTTAGAACTTGAACTTAGAAAATCTTTGACTTCGGTCGACTTTTTATGTAGACATGCTCATAATTGAATTCTGATACTTCTGTTGGCTCTGAAATGGGTATTTTGGTCTAGTAGGACCATTGGTCTGGGTCTGAGCGCTTTCGGTTTGGTTTTGTGTTGCTTTTTATGTTTTTAAGCCAGTTTGGCTGGTAGGGTTGACTTTGGTTAACATTCGGAGAAGACTGCCTCGGATGGAAATTGCATTCGGGCTATTAGCTCCAGAATATCGACTTTGGGCTAGGGGAAACTTTGGTTTGGGTCCCGGAGCTTCCAAACTTGTTTTGGGGTATTAAGTTCCGAGTTAGATTTGGGCATGGGGCTCACTTTTTCTTAAAATAATCTCCGTTAGTAAATTAGTTGATTCCATTGAGTCTGGAATGTTGTTTCCACTCAAATAACTCTATTGGTTTGTAAGTATCGGGTTTCGATCATGCCCCGGAGAAGTTTGGAAAAACTGTTGGTTTTTGTTGCAGGCCAGGCCCACGGCGCCAGCCTGCGGCCAACCCCTTTAAATTCTTTTTTTTTCCACGATTTTTAACTCATTTCTTTCACTTCTTTCAACTCCAACTTTATTTTTCTCAAATCTAATTACTTAAGAACAGTGTGGGCTCGTGGAAATTGTCCAAATTATCATTAATCTCGCTCCTTTATCGTTGGTAAGCCTCTTCTTCTTCAATCCTTGTTCTTCTTTTTTAGCTTGAAAACCTCCATTCTTGAGGCTCATACAAGCTTGGTTTTTCTTGGGTTAAAGATGCATTGGTGAGCTTGTTTGTCCATGGCAGCTGTAATTCTGGTACGTGGTCGATTCTTGCTTCCAAATTGGTACGTTTCCGCCCTTAAAAATCACAATTCTCCACTTTTGTTCTCATGAATTAGTAGTACTTTGGGGATATTTCGAGCCCCGAAACAAACTCCATTTGCGCTCAAATTTTGTGCATGGGTTCCTAAATTCACCGCAGACATAATTGTGAATTTTATTTTCTATTTCACTGCACGGGCCCTGAGGGTCATTTTTTGTCCAGATTTTTCGTATATCAATATGGGTGTCATTCTTCTCGTCTTGACACCTAGATTATGTTGTTGATAGCGTGGTAGCTTTCCGAGGCTGTTTGGAAGGGGAAGGTACAAGAGTGATGGTCCGTGTTTGCGGTTCAACCCCGAGGTAGGTTACGGTTTACCTTCTAGACTGAATTTAGTTAGATTTTATATATTTGTATGATACGGGAATGTTAGGTTGGATATTAGTTCGGTTTAGACTTGAATCCTGTTTTTCACTTTAAATTGGCCATTTCGAATTTTAGTTTAGAATTGTTATGTTATCCTTAGCCTAGGAGCTTATAGTATCTTTATGGCTAGTATAGAATCCTTAGTATGCTTTTAGGAGGTTTTAGAAGTAGGGTAGAGATTCTTAGTGTTTTTCGCTCTACTTATGATATCTTTTTGCTTTATTCTACCGTTATGTGTAACTGTGGGCCCGAGGTCATAGCTTGGATTTGGACGGAGTCCCAGGTCAGTTCTCTTTATTTAGAGGGTGCTTTGCCTTATTTTTTCCTTGGTGTGCGTGTTTTCTCTGAATATGGAAATTTATAAGCTCATACAACATTGTCATGCTTATCAATACGAAAAAAGAGTGATTTTAAGGGTTTTTGGTCCTACACTTGACAATTATTTGGTTTTCTTGATTTTTGGGCTTTTAAAAGGGATTGATTTGGAATTGTTACGGATTTTTGGGAGGAAAAGGGAAAAATATTACTTTTTATGCATACGTTGATGAGTCAGAGGTTAAATTTTGGGTGCCCGATATGTTATCTCAGGTTTTACTTTTTATGCATATGTTATGAGTCCGAGGTTAAATTATAGGCGCATGATGTGTTATCTCAGGTTTTAAATTTATGCATCTACTGATAAGCTTGATGTTCCATCCCGGGCTCTCATGTACTAAATACCGGGTTTGACTTGTATACATTCATATATTACATCATTTTTGCATCGCATTTCATTGGCTTTGGGTGCGCTTGGATTGTTGGCTGATTTAAGTTGATCTTGTTACTACTTCACCTTTTTTTTGGTTTGGTTGTTCGATTGTTGGTTTTATAACTAGATTTATGTGGATCTCTATATTTTAACTACTTTCCTGTATCTTATTATTTATATATTATCTTTATGCGCTCGGTTGGCCTATGATGCCTACTGAGTACCCATTGTCTTGGTACGCATACTACACTCTGCATCTTTTTCTGATGCAGCACCTAGTACGAGCCACCCTCAATGACCTCCCTGTCGTTCGAGGCTTGTTGCAGTTTGGATCGCAGTGAGCTCCCGATGCTTTTGGACACTTTACATGCTTTCTATCTTGTATATTCTGTCTATATTTTATATTTTGAATAGACAAAGTTTGTTGTATAGCTACTCCTTACTTTAGTTTCTCTTGTACTAGTGACACAAGGTCCGGGTTGGTTCTCGAATCTGTTTTGTCTCGTTGGTCAATTTAGGGCCTTCTTATGTATATTTTGTACGGTGGTATGTATATATGCTATTGACCATGTCTTTTCTTTTATGTCTTCCATTTTTCCTTACTTTAACTACTTTATTATCTTCCGCATCGTTGGGTTCGGCTTGCCTACCGGGGGTTATGTACGCGCCATCATGGACCAGTTTTGGGTCGTGACATTGCAACAATAGTAAATAAAGAATGCTTAACAAATAGGGCGATGTACCGGTAACCTAAAATAAAGGGAGAGAAAGAAAGGCAACTAAATCTGGACATGCTAACAATACAACTCACAAGGTAAGGATGATCGAAAAGTAAACTAGCACCTAAATACAATAGTATCAAGTAAAACTAATCTACCTACAATTCCAATGAGTGGCCATACACCCGAGGAATACTTATAAGTCAAGACAAACCCTACCGACATCCCATACTACCGGAGAGTACACTCAGCAAATAGCAAACAAGGGGTGGAACCATGCAGAAATGAATGATATGATATGGTATACTGGTGGTACCATATGCACCTCCTTCGACGCCCGTAGTCCCAACAATTAGGACCCATGGAAGGGCTTTCCCCGTATACCGCTACTCCCCCGTATACCCCTCTTCCAGTACTCTCGGCCCCTAGCCCCTAGTCTGGATCGGCAAGATCTATGGAGGTCTCTGTGACCACATACCAACTCACGGACACTTCCCAAATAGCCCACCAACTATGGCCCAGAGGCATATGCATAGGCCACTCAGGGCCGTAAGGGATAATACTACTGTACTAGCTCAAATACTAAAGCAGAAGAAATAAGAACGGACAACAAGAAAGCGGACAAGGTCTAGGGTGCCAATGTAGTAATCCCAATCCAAGGATAAGCTAAATAGTATAATTATATTCTAAATAGGCCAAATCTAAGATCGAGAAGCCATAGCCTACCTGGTGTCTGATGAAAAGCTACTGGAAGGACATCGTCTTAGCCCAAACTGCTCTGAGAAGCCTCAAACAATAATCAAACTACCAAAAACATAATCTACTCATTAATAAGAAGCTAACAATACCCATAATGCTAATAATTAGTTGGGTCAAAATCCAGGTCAAAAAAAGGGTCGTGGGCTCTGCAACCTAAAACTAAGAACGGAAATTAACACGAGCTTCCTAACGCTGCCAGGAACTCATGCTCAAAAATTGAGTATAAGTCAGGTAAGGGAAGGTGCCTCAAAGAGCCCCTAGACCCCAAGAACAAACTAAGAATGAACCAAAGAATTTAATGGAAATTAATAGATGGAAAACTTACAATTGAGGACGGCAACCGACCACGGACCAAAAAATGGTCACCCAACCAGTCTAGAGATCCTACAAAGTAATTTGGAGCTTAGAGCTCAAAGAAAATAAAAGAAAGTATTTTGAAACTTAGAAAATGAAAGAGATTACCCACTTAAAACTGCCAGCGATCGGCACAACTGTGGTCATATTGACGCAGGTGCATCACTGCCGCGACTCCCAGATAAGCGCAGGGGCGGAGGTCAACAAAACTTCAAGCCCGGCAGGTGCATTACATGTGCCGCAGGGGCATCACTACAAGGGAGGGTGAAGGAGCGCAGGTGCACCCCCAGCCAATATCACCAGCACTGCAGGTGCGGCACCCAGACCACAGGTGCGGCTGCACAGTTGCGCCCCCAGCCAATATAACCAGCACTGCAGGTGCGGCACGCAGAGCACAGGTGAACTTGTACAGGTGAGACCAAAGCACCGTAGTGGCACCCATCCAGAACCAACAACAATCAGCTGCAAACTCAACTCAAAATTTCATCGATCATACCCTTGAGGATCATTCTGAACCCCGTGGACACAAACCAAAGATGCTACCCTCTCAAAAATGGCATTCCAGACTCCATGGAAATGACCAAACTCTCAACGGAGATCATTTCAAAGAAAAGTGGATCCCTCGCCAAAAAACTAACTTTTTACCAAAAGGAACCCAATATCCCAACACGAGTACAGAAGCATCGGGACCCAAACCAAATGTTCCTCTAGCCCAAAATCAACATTCTAGAGCTAATGGTGCTAACGAAATTCCCATCCGAGTCCGTCTTCTCCAAATAATGACCAAAGTCAAACTTCTAACTTCAATTGGCCTAAAATATCAGAAGGTGAGATAAAACCATATCGAAAGCTCCTAGGCCCCAACCAAAGGTCCAACTAGACCAAAATCCACGTTCCAGACCTAACGGAACTCTCAGAATTTGATTCTGAGCTTGCTTGCTAAGAATGTTGACTAAGTCAATGATTTTCTATGTTAAAGCTCTACAACAGGAAAATGGTCATAAGGACCAAACGAACGCCCCGGGCATCAGAACCACTGGTCCCTGCAATTCATAAATGACTTGGGGCCGATACAGATAAGTTCTAACAGTGCAAAAAAAGCAAAAATGTGAAAATGACTGAAAGGATCACTACAAAAAGTTTTCTATGTAATATAATGTAACTGTTAATTAGTTTAAATAGTTATGAGAAAATTATTGATACTTTCATTTCATTTATTTTAGATTTCATGAATAAAAAACATATTTTTGTTGGACCCCGGATACATAAACAAGATTTACAAATCAAAAAAATATAAGAAATATCAATATATAAACATGAAATGCCCATATATTTTTCTTGCAATACGAAAAAAGAAAAAAATTGAGATTTCTTTATTTTTCTTCCGAGAAACTTGAATAAAAGTATGATACATCTTTCCTTTCCTTCTTATATTCTATCTACAATAGGTTCAAGTATTAAATAACACTCCATTTTAATTTACATTTTATTGTTAGGTTTCAAAAAATACTCAATAATAATACCATAAATAAAAAGAAAAAATAATGTATCATAAAAATGAAAAGATAATACTTATTTTAGATTTTTCAAACATGTATACGAAATTTATTTCTTAGGATTATATAGTAGTATTCTACCTTATTATTTTTTTGATCATTTTCGTAGAAAATTTGAGCCCACCCATAAGGGGTGTTTTAAGACCCATTAGGGTAATTAGTAAATCCTAATTAATTTCTCTATATAAACACACATGGTGTATTATTAGAGATATAGAAAATACTACAATCAGATCCTACGCTTTATTTTCTCCCATTCAGTTAGGGTTTAGACTGTGGTATAGGGTTGCTCCGACACACCGTGACAATCATAGCCGATCGGTAGTTTCAATCGTGGTTCATCCTACACTTTCGCTTCCTCTATGCGAACAATAAGTTAGTTATCATATTATGCTTTACACATATTATCTATTTAGTTTAGATTAATATGATAGATGTAATCCTTCATTGGTATCATGAGTCATAGGTTGGTTTTCTGGTGTGTAAATATAGAATTACATTTTTTTACACTATTCAATTGGGTATAATAAATTGATTTAATGACACTGATTTAGAAAAAGTTCTTGAATCAGTAATTAATGTTTTTTATCTGAAATTTTTAAATAAGTTTTTTATCTGTAAGAGGTGGAAATTACATAACATTTTTATGCAATGATTTTTCTCCTTCTTAGAAATAAAATGTCCACTAACTCCTTTGAATTGAAAGTTTTTAAGTAGACAACGGCAAAATTGATAAAGCCATTAAGAGATGTAGCAACGGCTTGCACGGACTATTTGATCGTCCAGACTTCTACTACTAATGTTGGCCACTGTTGATATGACATTAATATGATAGAATATTTTCACTAGTCTAAATTATGTCTTACTGCATCAATATGTCATGACAGGTTATTATTATGTTAGATAATTACTATGTGGATAATTAGTATCAAAATATATGTTATAATATTTTAAAGGTTCGATGGTGAATCTTGGTATTTTTTGACATATTATATCATTGGTTGAGAATAAGACAATGGATTCAAGTTGTATCGCACTAAAAGGGTAAGATATCGGTTTGAGTCCCGATGCACCATAATGATAAGAAGTTGGGTTCGAGTCCCATCTAATTATGGCCTAAGATGTTTTATATAAATAAGATATTGGGTTTAAGTCCTAATGCATCATAAAGATGATACAATGATAACTAAGGCAAAATATTACACTTTTGAGAAAAGTCATGAAATCAGCCCAATAGTTTTGCTTCATTCTCTTATGTGAATGTCGTAGCAAAGCATAATATGTCTAAAAAAAGACAAGTAATTGAATGTATGAATATGGGAGTGAATGAATGTAATAACCCTTTCAGTCATTCTCGCATTTACGCTTTTCTTGTACTGTTAGAGCTTGCCTGTAGCGGCCCCAAGTCATTTATGGTTTTCTGGGACTGGTGGTTCGGTGCTCTGGCCGTTCGTTGGTCTTTATGGCCGTTTTCATGTGTTAGAGCTGAGTGTTAAGAGTTGAGTTATCAAAATCGTGCGATAGTAATTTGAGATCGTATTACCTCATCTGATCTTTTGGGCAGGTCGATCCCGATTTGAGGTGTCGTATAACCTTAACCTTCGTCCTATATCAAAGGCTTGCGAGCCTAAATTTGAGAAATCTAT
Organism: Jaltomata sinuosa; assembly: GCA_003996215.1. Classification (NCBI taxonomy): domain Eukaryota; kingdom Viridiplantae; phylum Streptophyta; class Magnoliopsida; order Solanales; family Solanaceae; genus Jaltomata; species Jaltomata sinuosa. Next base: position 29,018 of record QJPP01004915.1, read on the forward strand.
TGACATCGTGCGTATTCGAAAATATTTGATTTCAAATTAGAATTTGGTAAAAGGTTTTATTTTTATTTTCTTCCTAAAATGTTTGAAATATTTATGAAAAATACTTTAGTTATAATATATTTGTGTATGTATTTGTTTTATAAGAGTTTTATAAATTGTTAATATTTTAACAGAGATAGTAAGTTTAGTTATATTGAAAAATTACTATTATAATATAGTAGGTTTTTTTGAAATGATTTTTTTATTTATTATGATATATTTAAAAAGTAATATATATTTTACCACGAATCTATGCAATATCCGAGTATATACATAATGGGATAAAAATAATCTTGGGGCTACACTCCACTTCCACGTGGAAGTAAAGTAGACTGTACAACAATATTGTAAATATGTGATGGAATTGATTCATGTTAAGCTTAGCATAGTTGTTTTTTTTCAATTAAATATTAAGAAGTTGTTAACTAGCTAAGTTATTTATATATTGCATACATCTGTCAACATCACAACCTCATATTCTTGCTTATATATGAACTTGTTACATTTTATATATCACTACGTCATAATTTTCCAAAGAATTTGAGTGCTTTTGAAATTATTGTACACATTGAGAGAAATTGCAACACACGTGCTTACTTTGTTCATCAATATATATCTATGGTTGCTTCTATTCTTCCAACTTACTACGTGAGGAGAAATTTTGGGGGGATTATTTGAAATTTTCGATCACGAAAGAAAAATTGATTATTTACGTCAAGTTATTCAAGTCTAAATTTCAGTTTGATTTCATTTTGGAGCTTCTCGGAGTGGTTCGAGCTAGGACATTGTCGTTCTAGCAGCTTGTCATCAGATGACAGGTAGGTTACGGTTTAACTCTTTTAGACTCCACATATATAGGATACAATTGTACTAATTAGCATCCTTGGGTTGAGTTTATTAACGTGGTACCCCAGACCTTGTCCGCTTATTCATGTCCATCTTATTTTTACTCCGTTGATTGTAGTATTTGTTGTAGTTGATGTTATGACCCTTGTTGTCCTGTATGACCTTATTTTGACTCTGGAACATAAATGGTGGGTTATTTGGAAATGTATGTGAGTCCCGGACATTGATACCATTTTATAAAGCTGTATATGTTTGCTGTAGAGCGATTTGATCCTGTGCAGGGCCGATATGTTGATTGTGAATCGTTGGGCTACTACTTGTGTTTGAGCATGCCATTATCATGCATATGAAAGGTTTTTCACATGTTTTACTATGCTTTTAACTTCGGGCCTACTATTTATAGTTTTCTAAACCTTACATGTCCCATTGGGCCCATTTTCAATAAAAATAGTTAATAAAGGTTGGAACTATTTTCATTGATCTTTTGGGGGTAAAAAGGAATTGAAAGGATGATTTTTAGCAATATTTTCATACTTATACTAGACTATGTTGGGAAGTGGTGCTAGAATTGACTAGACTCGGTCGAACTGAGCAAAAGACTAGTTTTACTACTGTTTTAGACCTGATTATGTCCGGGCACCCTTGTCGGAATTTTGATACTTGATTCACTGATTTAGACCCAGGTAGAACCCCGGGCGTGCCTTTTTGAGTTCTGGTGACTTATTTCGATTCAGCTACACACCGAATGGTTATTGTGAGATTATGAGATTTAGTATATGGTCGATGAGTAGACCTCCATGGACCCTGCCATTCCGGACCAAGAGCTACGAGCCGAGGGTGATCGGAGGAGGGGTGTACGGTGGAGTTGAGGTACTCGGGGGAATCCCTTCCATGGATCCTGCCTCTAATGGGCCTTCTAAATACCGGAGGGTGTAACATACGACACTATTATCGCTTGGTTCAGTACATCATATCATATCATGCATATTGTGTTCGAATCCACTCTTTTTTTTTCTCAGTGTACGCTCTTGTAGTATGGGATGCTGGAGGGTTTGTTTTCACTTGTATGTGTTCCTCGGGTGTATGGGTGACCGTGGGACTGTAGGTAGACTTTTATTTATTATTGTTCTATCACGATATTGATCCTGATTATGGTGTTACTATCATGACTTGGTTTTAATCTTCTTTTCAAGTGTGTTACCATTACTTTTCTTTCCTCCTACCCTTTTTACTTGAGGTGACCGGTATACCGCCTTCTCCCTTAACTCTCTTTATATATTATTATTGCATGGACTCCAGGTGCATTCCTTCTTCTTTCATCTGTGTGCTGTGATGTTTAGCTCTATTAGCTAGCCTAGAATGGTTGTTTTCCTCCTTGTAGTCTTTATGTTCTAGCTTTCATGTGCTTGTTCATTTTTTCAGTGACTACTTGATTCTTTTTGCTACATTATTGCTTTTATATCTTATATGCACCCAGTCGGCCTATGATACCTACTGGGCACCCATTGCTTTGCAATTGGTGCTCATTATACACCTCTTCATCTTTGGGTGAAGATCCGAGTGTGAGTTCTCGCCGTTGACCGCGCTACCTCGTGTGAGGTGCTTTTGAGGTATTTGAGACTGAGGGTGAGCTCCTAGCGATCGGAGTTTAACTGGTTATCTCATCCTTGTATCTTGTACTCTCTTTTGTTATTTGGAGACAGATTTGTATATATTATTTTGGATTCCTTGTACTCTTTATACTTAGTTTCGGCTCATATACAGTGATACCAGGTTTTGGTTTGGTGTTAGCTCATGTTTATACTCATGTTGTTCCTTTTCTTTATCTTTATCTTATGTATCCCTTGCTTCAACCCATTTTATGTTTTCTTCTGCTTATTGGTTAAATAGTAGCCCATTACAAACTGCTCTAGGCTACATAAATTGGTTCGCCTACTGGGGGTTGTAGGTGCCCTCATGACCAAAAAATTGGGTCGTGATAGCTTGGTATCAGAGCGTAGGTTATCTGGTGTCATCGGTATAGGAGCCAATGTCCAGTAGAGTCCTGTGGATTGGGGCAGAGACGTCAGTACTCAATCCTTGGGAGGCTATAGTGACATCTCAGGAAATATTACTCTCTTATTGCTTCGGTATTGTTCTTAGTCCTTGAAGGTTTATTGAAATCTCACTTGTTCTAGTTCATTCTTTCGCAGATGGTTCATATGAGAGCGTCAGCGTCAGGTATAGATGAGCCTCCGACTCCAGCACCGCCGACTTCTGCTAGGGGCCAGGGAGGTCATAGAGGTTGAGCTAATGGGATGTGCTCGAGAAGTGGCACCAATTAGAGGTCATAGGGTTGAAGTTGAGCCCAAACATGAGCTCGAGATTGTTCTAGAGAAGTAGCACCAAAGTCAGTCTAGTCGACCGGTTCTGGCTTCACTTCAGTCTTCTGGCAGTTCTTAGCTTGAGCATGGGCAGAGTAGCTAGCAGGGTTACAGTGGTCAGATTCCGAGGGGTTTAATTTCTAAGGTATCAGGCCGTGGTGGCCACACTACTTCCGCAGGTTCATCACGAAAGTATAGGTAATCAGGGGCTTGCTATAAGTGTGGATTTATTGGGCACTTTGCTAGAGATTTCCCCCAGAGGGGTGTAGTTCAGCCAGCCGCTCAGCTAGCTCAGCCTATTTGTACAGTACAACCATCGTTAGAGGGGGTGGTGGTCAAGCTATAGATGGTGCCCAGTATGGTAGGATAGGTGGTAGGGATGGCGGTCAGTCAGGTGGTGGTCTTCGTCAGTTTTATGTTGTCCCTGGTAGACTTGAGGTAGAGGCCTCAGATGTTGTGATCACAGGTACAATTTTTGTATGCCGTCGACCAGCTTATGCTTTATTTGATCTTGTATCCACTTGCTCGTATGTTTCTGCCTACTATTTGTTGTGCTTAGGATTAACTAGTGAGATGTTATTTGTACCTGTATCTGTTTCAACCCCGGTAGAAGATTCTTTAGTAGTGGATCGGGATATGAGATCCTGTATGATTTCTGTTGGAGATATTAAGACTTGGGGTGATTTGATGATTCTTGATATGTTAGACTTTGATGTCATTCAGGGCATGGATGGGTTACCCCCTCATCGTGCAGTTTTGGATTATTATGCTAAGACTGTTACCATAGCCATGCCCGGCGCATCCTCTGTTGTGTGGCAGGGTTCTGTCAGTCGCGCACCAACTGGGATCATCTCTTGTCTTCAAGCTAAGAAGTTAATTTCTCGGAGGTGTTTGGCTTATCTAGCATATGTTCGAGATGCTAGTGATGACCTTTCTTCCCCTGAGTCAGTTCCTGTGGTTAGAGATTTCCTAGATGTGTTCCCTACCGACCTGCCAGGCCTTCTACTTGAGAGATATAAATTTTTCTATTGAGTTAGAGCCAGGCACCAGGCCCATTTCCATTTTTCCTTACCATATAGCTCCAGCTGAGTTGAGAGCGCTTAAGGAGCAGCTCCAGGATTTGTTAGCTAAGAGTTTTATTAGGCTGAGTATATCGCCTTGGGGTGCTCCTGTTATGTTTGTGAATAAGAAGGAGGGGTCGATGCGGATGTGTATTGATTATCGACAAATGAATAGGGTGAATGTAAGGAATGGGTATTCGATACCGCACATAGATGATTTGTTTGATCAACTTCAGGGTTCAGCCGTGTTTTCGAATATAGATTTGAGGTCAGGCTAGTACTAGTTGAGGGTTAGGGCGGAGGACATCCCTAAGACAGCATTCAGGACTCGTTATGTCCACTATGAGTTCCTCGTGATGTATTTTGGGTTGACTAATGCTCATGCAAATTTTATGAACTTGATGCACATGGTGCTTGGCCCGTATTTGGACATATTTGTGATAGTTTTCATAGAAGACATCTGGTATATTCGCGGAGTAGAGATGAGCATGAGCAGTACTTGAGGATTATACTTCAGACTTTGAGAGATCACCAGCCTTATGCCAAGTTCTTAAAGTGCGAGTTTTGGCTTGAGTTAGTTGCCTTACTAGGATATGTGGTGTCTAAGGATTAGATGAGAGTAGACTCGGGTAAGATTTCAGCGGTTCATGATTGGCCGAGACCTACTACTTCTATCGAGGTTCACAACTTTATTGGGTTAGCAAGGTACTATAGAAGGTTCATCTAGGGGTTTTCTTTTATAGTAGCACCTTTGACTAGGCTGACTTGGAAGGATATCCCATTTCAGTGGTCGGATCAGTGCGAGGATAGCTTTTAGAGGCTTAAGGCCTTGTTGACTTCAGCTCCAGTGTTGACTTTACTAGTTGAGGGTCAGAGTTTGTCGGTATATTGTGATGCATCAGGGGTTGGTCTGGGTTGTGTGTTGATGCAGTAGGGTCGTGTGATAGCATATGCATCAAGACAGCTGAAGGTTCACGAGTGCAACTACCCTACTCATGACTTAGAGTTGGCAGCGGTAGTCTTCGCACTTAAGATTTGGAGGCACTACCTATATGAAGTTCACTGTTAGATCTTCACCGATCACTGTAGTCTATATTATATCACGAGTCAGCGAGAGCTGAACTCGAGGCAGAGTTACTGAAGGACTATGACTTCAGTATTCTGTATCATTCGGGCAAGGAAAATATGGTAGAGGATGCCTTGAGTCAGAAGGGATAAGTATGGGTAGCCTAGCTTCTCTTTTAGTTTCAGAGCGACCGTTGGCCTTGGACATTCAGTTCTTGGCTAACCGTTTGGTTAATCTTGACTTGTTGGATCATATCACAGTTCTCGCTAGTGTCGAGGTTTGTTCTACTTTGGTTGATCAGATTTAGAGCCATCAGTATGAGGATCAGCGGTTGTGTGACCTTCATGATCAGGTTGTTTGGGGTGAGGCCAGCCGGGCTACTCTAGATTTAGATGGGGTTCTGAGGTTTGATAGCTGCCTTTGTGTTCCGAGGGTTGGTGATTTAATTTAGTTGGTTATTCGTGAGGCACATTGTTCTTGGTATTCCATCTATCCTGGCGTATCCAAGATGTACAGAGATTTGAGGCAGCTTTACTGGGGAAATGGTATGAAGCGGGACGTAGCAGAGTTTGTGTCTCGGTGCTTGAACTGTCCGCAGGTAAAGTTCGAGCAGATGAGACCTGGTGGTCAGATCCAGAGACTTCCCATTCCTGAGTGGAACTAGGAAGGGATTACTATGGATTTCATAGTTGGTTTGCGACGCACTTTTAGGGGTTTTGACTCTATTTTGGTGATTGTTGATCAACTAACTAAGTCAGCGCACTTCTTTCCGGTTCAGACTACTTACAGTGCAGAGAGGTTAGCTCAGATTTACCTTTGTGAGGTTATTCGGTTGCACGGGATCCCAACTTCTATCATTTCAGACTGCAGCACTCAGTTCACATCTCAGTTTTGGAGAGAAATTCAGTGAGATTTGGGTACAGATGTTTAGCTTAGTACTGCATTACACCCTCAGATAGATGGCCAGTCTGAGAGGACTATTCAGGTACTGGAGGACATGCTTCGAGCCTGTGTTCTTGACTTTAGAGGTTCTTGGGATCAGTTTGTGCCTCTGGCCGAGTTTGCTTATAATAATAGCTTCCATTCAAGCATTTGCATGGCACCTTTCGAGGAATTGTATGGTAGGCGTTGCAGATCGCTGATTTGGTTGGTTTGATAGTTTGGAGTCTAGGCCACAGAGTACAGATTTGCTTCAAGATTCCTTAGACAGAGTCTGAGTGATTCAGAATAGACTTCGAGCAGCTCAGAGCAGGAAGAAGAGCTACGCTGATCGTAAACTTCATGCCTTGGAGTTCAGTGTTGGTGACTTAGTATTCCTCTAATTGTTGCCCATGAAGGGCGTGATGAGATTTGGTCAGCGGGGAAAGCTTAGTCCCAGGTACATTGGGCCATTTGAGATTCTTCAGAAGGTTGGTAGTGTAGCCTATCAGTTAGCTTTGCCTCTGATGTTTTCAGCTATGCACCCGATTTTCCATGTATCGATGTTGCGGCGGTATGTTCCATATGAGTCTCATGTATTGCAGTGGAATTCAGTTCAGTTGTATGAGAGTTTAGCCTTTGTTGAGGAGACGATAGCTATTTTGTCCAGAGATGTCAGAAGATTGAGGTCTAGGGAGATTTTAGTTCTGAAAGTTCAGTAGAGGCACTGTCCAATTAATAAGTCTACCTGGGAGACTGAGAGAGAGATATGGGATCAGTATCTGCATCTGTTTGAGCCTTCAGGTACTTCCTTGTTCTTGACTTTCGAGGACGAAAGTACTTTTTAGTAGTGGATGATGTAATGACCCTTCCAGTCATTCCCGCATTTATGCTTTCCTTGTACTATTACAGCTTGCCTGTAGCGGCCCCAAGTCATTTATGGCTAACTGGGACCGGTGGTTCGGTGCCCTGGCCGTTCATTGGTCTTTATGGTCATTTTCCTGTGTTAGAGCTGAGTCCTAAGAGTTGAGTTATCAAAATTGTGCGATAGTGATTTGCGATTGTATGACCTCAACTGACCTTGTGGGCAGGTCGATCCCGATTTGAGGTGTCGTATAACCTTAACCTTCTCCTGTATCAAAGGCTTGCGAGCCTAAATTTGAGAATTCTATTGACATCGTGCGTATTCGAAAATATTTGATTTCAAATTGGAATTTGGTAAAAAGTTTTATTTTTATTTTCTTCCTAAAATGTTTGAAATATTTATGAAAAATACTTTAGTTATAATATATTTGTGTATGTATTTATTTTATAAAAGTTTTATAAATTGTTAATATTTTAACGAAGATAGTAAGTTTAGTTATATTGAAAAATTACTATTATAATATAGCAGGTTTTATTTGAAATGATTTTTTATTTATTATGATATATTTAAAAAGTAATATATATTTTACCACGAATCTATGCAATATCCGAGTACATACATAATGGGATAAAAATAATCTTGTGGCTACACTCCACTTCCACATGGAAGTAAAGTAGAGTGTACAACAATATTGTAAATATGTGATGGCATTGATTCATGTTAAGCTTAGCGTGGTTGTTTTTTTTCAATTAAATATTAAGAAGTTGTTAACTAGCTAAGTTATTTATATATTGCATACATCTGTCAACATCACGACCTCATATTCTTTCTTATATATGAACTTGTTACATTTTATTTATCACTACGTCATAATTTTCCAAAGAATTCGAGTGCTTTTGAAGTTATTGTACACATTGAGAAAAATTGCAACACACGTGCTTACTTTGTTCATCAATATATATCTATGGTTGCTTCTCTTCTACCAACTTATTACGTGAGGAGTAATTTTGGGGGGATTATTTTACAATTTAGTCGATCACGGAAGAAAAATCGATTATTTACGTCAAATTATTCAAGCCTAAATTTGAGTTTGATTTCATTTTGGAGCTTTTCGGAGTGGTTCTAGCTTGAACATTATCGTCTTAGCAGCATGTCATCAGATGACAGGTAGGTTACAGTTTAACTCTTTTAGACTTCGCATATATAGGATATAATTATACTAATTAGCATCCTTGGATTGGGTTTATTAGCGTGGTACCCCAGACCTTGTCTGCTTCTTCATGTCCGTCTTATTTTTGCTCCGTTTATTGTAGTATTCGTTGTAGTTGATGGTATCACCGTTGTGGTCCTGTATGGCTTTATTTTGACTCTGAAACATAGATGGTGAATTATTTAGGAATGTCCGTGAGTATCGTACATCGATACCGTTATTATAGAGCTGGTTATGTTTGCGGTAGAGCGATTGGAGCCTGTGCAGGGCCGATAAGTTAATTGTGAGCCATTGGGCTACTGCTTGTGTTTGAGCATGCCATTATCATACATATGAAAGGTTTTTCACATATTTTACTATGGTTTTGACTTCGAGCCTACTATTGATGGTTTTCTAATCTTGCATGGCCTCACGGGCCCGTTTTCAATAAAAATAGTTAAGAAAAGTTGGAACTATTTTCATGGATCTTTTTGGGGTAAGAAGGAATTGAAAGGATGATTTTTAGCACTGTTTTCATACTTATACTAGACTCAGTTGGGCCATGGTTCTAGAATTGACTAGACTCGATCGGATCGAGCAATAGACTAGTTTTACTACTGTTTTAGACCCGGTTATATCCGGACACCCTTGTCGAAATTTTGATACTTGATTGAATAATTTAGACCCGGGTAGAACCCCGGGCGTGCCTTTTTGAGGTCTGGTGACTTATTTCGATTTGGCTACACACCGGATGGTAATTGTGAGATTATGAAATTTAGTATGTGGTCGACGAGTAGACCTCCATGGACCCTGCCATTCCGAACCAAGAGCTATGTGCCGAGGGTGATCGGAGGATGGGTGTACGGTGGAGTTGAGGTACTCGGGGGAATCCTTTTCATGGATCCTGCCTCTATTGGGCCTTCTAGGTCCCGAAGGGGGGAACATACGGCACTATCATCGCTTGGTTCAGCACATCATATCATATCATGCATATTATTTTCTGGATCCACTCTTTTTTGTTGTTTTCTTAGTGTACGCTCCGATAGTATGGGATGCCGGAGGGTTTGTTTTCACTTTTATGTGTTCCTCGCGTGTATGGGTTCCCGTGCGACTGTAGGTAGACTTTTATTTATTATTTTTCTATCACGATATTGATCTTGATTATGGTGTTACTAGCATGACTTGGTTTTAATCTTGTTTTCAAGTGTGTTACCATTACTTTTCTTTCCTTCTTCTCTTTTTACTTGAAGTTACCAGTATACCGCCTTCTCCCTTAACTCTCTTTATATATTGTGATTGCATGGACCCAGGTGTGTTCCTTCTTCTTTAAACTGTGTTCTGTGATGTTTAGCTCTATTAGCTATCCTAGCACGGTTGTTTTCCTCCTTGTAGTCTTTCTGTGCTAGCTTCCATGTGCTTGTTCTTTGTTTCTGTGACTACTTGATTCTTTTCCGCTACATTATAGCTTTTGTATCTTATATGCACCCAGTCGGACTATGATACCTATTGGGCACCCATTGCTTTACAATTGGTGCTCATACTACACCTCTACATCTTTGGGTCAGATCCGAGGGTGAGTTCTCGCTGCTGACCGCGCTGCCTCATGCGAGGTGCTTTTGAGGAATTCGAGACTGAGGTTGAGCTCCTATCGACCGGAGTTTAACTGCTTATCTCATCCTTGTATCTTGTACTCTCTTTTGTTATTTGAAGACAAATTTGTATGTATTATTTTGGATTCCTTGTACTTTTTATACTTAATTCCGGCTCATATACTGTGATACCAAGTTTTGGGTTGTTTTTAGCGCCTGTTTATACTCTTGTTGTTCCTTTTCTTTATCTTTATCTTATGTATCCCTTTCTTCCACCCATTTTATGTTTTCTTCTGCTTATTGGTTAGATAGTAACACATTACTGACCGTTCTGGGCTACAAAAATTGATTCGCCTACTGGGGGGTTGTAGGTGCTCTCATGACCAAAAAATCGGATCGTGACAAGGAAAAAATAAAAAGTAGTCATCATTGTGGTAGTTGGGTTTAAATCCCACAAAATATGGCCAAATATATGAGTAAGGCATTCGGTTCAAGTCCAATGCAATATATTTATTATATAATAATGACTGAGCAAATTGATATGCTCTTGATAAAAATTGTGAAGTCTGTCCCATTGAATATGCTCCATTCCATGAATTGAATGTGATAGCAATATATGATAAGTCAGAAAGATGACCAAATCATTATTATTGTGGTATAAATGAATGTGGATGTGATAAAGGACAAAACATTGATCATCATTATGGTAATAATAAAGGAAGAACGTTATGAGTTCTTCAAATGATCCTTCAGAAGTGAAGGTAATTTTTATTATCAATTTGGTATTGAAGGTATATATTAGGCATGTTATTTTAATGGACCTACTTTGAAATGTTTTATAAATCCTCCATCAAAATAAAGGAATATAAAGTGGTGGTACACTTGACTTTTCAAAGTGATGTTGAGGTGGATCATATTTATACGATAAATGTTAAGGCATGGCAATGGACTTATTATAAAATATATGAAGCACACACAATGAATTAGTCAATTCTTAAAAAGAATGTGACTTATGATAAGAATTGTGACTGGCTGCCCATTCTTGAATATAAATATTTTCAACGTGGTAAAAATTATTGTGTTAAAAATGTGCCTATATATGATTGAGAAAATATCAAAACTCACCTCAACGGGATGTTTGAGAGAAAAATATATTGGTATTAACGGTCATTGATCAATTACTTTTAGTACATCACAAATATTGTGATATGTCTCAACATGGATTACAAAAGGGTAAAAGAAAGAAATAATCCTTGCACAAATATTGTGGTATGTTTCATTATGAACTACCAAAGAGAAAAAAAAATTCTTGCCTATAAAAATTTTGTCCATGATCAAATGGATATTATGGGGTGATCGAATGAATTTGTCAATAATAGCGTATATATGGTATGCCAAAAGAATTTTGTCAAATCATATAAAAATAAATTATTGATGGAGAAAAATAAAGCAAGAAAGGGATCTTGCTTATAATGATTTTAATCATAATGACATATAATTTTCTCCTTAAAGAGGATGTTCAACACATGTATGGTGTTTTGGAATATGAGATAGTACACAAGTATTTGATACCTTCGAAAAAGCTAATGTGTTACTACATGGTGGAGTAAAATTATTCATTCTTGCAAGTCTCTAAAGAAACTTGTGAAGTTTCAAAGGCATTGACCAAAAAATGAATTATATTAAGACTGTAAATTATGAAAAGATTTTTTTACATATTCATATTACTACAATCGAAGCGGGTTATAAATGTTTATGTAAAAAGTTACCCACATCCTCCTCTTATTTGTAGTACACAAATATGTGCATGGTGATGAAAACACATGCGATTGTAAAAAAGACGTTTACATAAATAAATATTTGTTGGAATAATCGGTTGACCATTTTGATTTAAATGTGATGCAAAAATAATTGATAATTCATGTGGTTATAGTGAAGAAATATAAGGTTCTTCCCGAATTCTCATGTGTTGCTTGTTCTCTTGATAAATTGATTATCATACCAGCTAAGGTTGGGATTGTATATCCTGAATTTGGAACGTTTAAAAAGGGTGAATATGGGCCCGTTCACCTGCCATGTGGACCATTTGCTATTATAAAATTTAATAGATGCATCTATGATATAGTCAAATGTGTTTTGCTATCAACTTGCAATTTGACTTTTGCAAGGTTATTTGCTCAAATTGTTAAATTAAGAGCATGGTTCCAAAATATAAAATTATATTGATAATGCTGGTTGGTTTAGCAGAAATTGTATGCCTCCAGTTATAGCTAAATCATTGGTTTCGAGAATAAATCTCCCAAAAAAAATTTTGATATGAGATATGTTATGTTACATGTAATAGGACTTGTATGCATCAAGCCAACAAAGCTTCCCTTTATTATTGGTTCAGGGTCAAGAATCAAATAGTTTTATCGATTTTTTTTAAATGTGCGGTGTTTGATTTAATTGCTCTACAACACACAAAGATATCGATGAATCCCCAAATAGGATTGGGGTGAATGTCAAATTTTCTAATATTAGGGGGAGATATGATTAATAACTTAAATGGATGGACTGAATTATCTAGATCCTAAAAAAATGTGAACTTGAAGTTCAAGAGTGTCACGACCAAATTTCTTGGTCATGATGGCACCTACAACCCCCAAGTATGTGAACCAATTCTCGTAGCCTGGAACGGTCAGTAATGGGCTACTATCTAACAATCTAAGTGAAAGAATAGTTTAATATACGGAAGCAAGGGAACAAGATGAAGAAAATAAATAACAGGAATAATTTAAAAAATGCGGAAGCTAAACCAAACCCAAAACCTGGTATCATAGCGTATAAGAGTTGGATCTACATAAGGAGTACAAAAGTCCAACATAATATACACAAAGCTATCGCCGAGTAAAAATAGAGTACATAATAAAAAGATAACTAAAAGCTAAGCTCCGGTTGCCAAGAGCTCACCCTCAGTCTAGAATATCACCAAAACAGCACCTCGAACGAGTCTCCACGAGCTAACGGTGATGGCCAACACTAGGATCTGTACCAGAAGATGTAGAGTGTAGTATGAGAACCAAATACGAAGCATAAGGTACCCAGTAGGTATCATAGTCTGACTGAGCACATATAAGATAAAAGTGTAGTAACAGATAGAATAAAAGCAAGTAGTCACAGAAATCAACGAAAAGTACATAGGAACTAGCCCAGAGAAAAGTGAACAGAATAACATACAAGGCTAGCAAATAGAATATATATACGTAACAGGCACAAGTGTAAGCAAGAAATAATGCACCTGGGAGAAATAATGCACCTGGGATCCTTGCAATAACAGTATATACATAATAAGTTTAAGAAATGGACGGTATAACGGTAACCTCAAGTACAAGGAAGAGAGAAGGAGAGTAAAGATAGATATGCTCGAAAAAAGGAATCAATAACCCAACTAGCCATACCAATCTCAAATCCAACAAGTAACAACTCAGTCATATAAGAATAACCGTAACAGGGGGATAACACCACGATAATGTAACAAGAGACTACCTGTAGTCCCCCGGCCGCCCATACAACCGAGGAATGCAAACAAGTGATAACAAAACCCTCCGGCTGCCCATACAATCGGATCGTACACTCAACAAACAGCAAACAAGGGTGGAGTCTTAAATAATGAATGATATGATGCATGATAACCTCAGGGTGGGATAGAAACTCTGTATGTACCTCATTTAGTGCCGATCGGACCCAGCAGGTAGGTTCTATGAAAGGACACTGCCCGTATACCTCTACTCTGCCGTATACTCCCCTCTGGAATACGTATCCTAAATCCCCAGGACCAGACGGAAAGGTCCATGGAGGTCCCGGACCCCATACTAAAACTCAGTATCAAAACATGTCATTCGAAAGCAAGTTCGGGTTCAAGATAGAGACCCAGTCTCTAATATGCATGCCCAGACCCTGTCAAGGACTAAAGTACTAAAAAGATGTCTCAAAAACCCCTCCAAAGGTGCCCAGGCATAACCGAGTCTAAAACAATAGAGATTCATCTCAGGTGCTCGGTCCGATCGAGACTAAAAATCACCCCAAATCAGTAGAAAACTCAACTAGCACCCCGGCCCTGCCGAGTCTAGCATTTATAGGAAAACTAGTGGTAGAAATCATAATATAACCTCCTCTTACCCCAAGAAGATTCACAAGTTAAGTCAAACCATTTCCAATTTATTTTCATCGAAAATGGTCCCCCGAGGCCATGCAAAGTTTAGAAAGACAATATCAGAAGGCCCAAAGTCAACACTATAGTAAAACATGGGTAAATTCTCTTTATATGTATGGAAATGATATGATCAAACACAAATAGCCGCCCAATAGCTCACAATCAACCTATCGGCCCTGCACAGGCTCCAAAGCTACTCAGCAAGCATAACTAGCCTAGAAGGATGTTTCTATGTTCGGGACTCGCGGACATTCCCAATAACCCACCTTCTATGTTCCAGAGTCAATAAGGCCTCACAGGACCACAAGGGTGAATAAAACATATCAAGCAAGTACTACAAACATCGGAGGAAGGAAAGTGGGTCGGACATGAATAAAGTGGTCAAGGTCTGTGGTACCAACCTAATAACCCAATCCAAGAATGCCAGCTGGTACAATTTTATCCGATATATGCTAAGTCTAGGAGTTTAGACCATAACCTACCTGTCATCCGACGATAAGCTACCCGAACAACACGTCCAAGCCCGAATCACTCCGAGAGATCCCAAATGATGGTCAAACTATCAAAAATATCAATAATACAGAAAGACGAGTCTAACAATACCCATATCGCTATAATTATAGCCGGGATGAAATCTGGATCAAAATCGGGCTCACGGGACCCACAATCCAAAACCAAAAATGAAAAAGAGCACGATGACCACCACGATGCCAAGAAGGCATGCTTCAAATTTGAGCACAATTGGACAAGAGAAGGGTACCAAAATAGCCCGCTCAAGTTGGGGTTTAAAGATGAAATTTCAAGACTAAAAACCGGAAATTAGGCAATGAATTACTTACCAAAGTGATGAAATTTAAGCCAATACGGAGAATTCTTCTAACCCACGAACATGCATGAGCTAGGAGGCAGCCACTACACAATTTTCCAAGCTTTTGAAATGAGCAAGAATGGTGGATTTAAAGGGAAGAACAACACGAATCAAGTTTGGGGAAGCAAGCTTACCATGTGAAGAACCACGGATCAATGATGAACAATCAATTTCCCGAGGCTAGAACTGATCAAGAACAATTTAGGAGAGTGTATAAATGTTTTTAGAGTGAGGAAGTTGAGAGAAAAATGCTGGAAAAATGAAATGGCAGAAATATATAGCAGCTGGAAAATGGCCAGCGCCATCGGCTCCCAGGCAGTGCTATCGTACTGACCAGCTGAAATGCACTTGAGCGCGATAGCGCTGGGCCAGCGCCGGTGGTGCTGAAGGCCTGGCCTGCAACAATTTTGTGCAACTTTTCAAAAACACTACGGGGCATTTCGGGCGCAATCAAAAATTGATATTCAAAAATCAATAATGCTAACAGAGTGGAAATGACGTTCTGGACTCAACGAAATTGACGAAACTTCCATACGAGGTCGTTTTAGAGAAATGTTGACCCAAGTCAATACTAACGAAAAGGAACTCAATGGCTTGAAATGAGTCCAGCTCACCCGGAACTTGAACCAACCACCTTCCCAACACAAACTCATCATTTCAGAGATGATGAAATCGCCAAATTTTGAATTTGACACTCCGATCATCTAAAGCCACCCAAAGTTATACTTTCAACTCTAAATGGCCTGAAAATAGAGAAAGCCACACAAAACCCATACCGGAAGTTCTCAGGCCACAACTGAATGTCTAAATAGACCAAACTCAATCCTCCAGATCTAACAGAACTGTCAGAATTCAATTCTGAGCACGTTAGCTAAGAATATTGACTAAAGTCAATGATATTCTAAGTTAAAGCTCTAAATCTAGAAAAGGGGAAAAACAACTAAACGAACGACCAGGGCACCGAACTATCGGTCCCAACAAACCATAAATAACTTGGGACTGCTACATGAAAGCTCTAACAGTACAATGAATGCGTAAACTCGAAGATAACCGGAAGGGCTATCACAAAGAGATAATTCAATTGTAAAATATTGTAAATTAATTATCAGCTGTATTTTCTGACCCTATGCTATAATTCTGTTGTAACTTCTCAAATGAGAAGTCCTTGAAGGACAGGGTCTATGGCATACTTGAAGCGTGATAGACTAATGGATTTCAAAGGTAAAACCCCTTAAAGAAGGAGAGGAGCAATTCTAAAAATGATCATAGTAACGAGGCAAGTGCTTTAAAAAAGCACCATGACATAACTCTTGATAAAACCTTGGCAAAGGTTCAGGTACATGAAAATAATGAAAAATGAAGAGATCTCAATGAGGCATGTCGTATTGGAATCGATATCAAAATGACCGTCTATGGTATATTTTTATATAATGTAGCGCTCACCATTATAAATGGTAACGAGGATCTTGAATTTGAATCTGTCAAACAGTATGGACAGATAAATTATTGGCCAGATAAACTATGCAATTCAAGTATATTTTATTTCATTTGAAAAGTGATGATTTGGGCTTAGTCTATAGACTAAGGTATAATTCCAGTGGGTTACAAATGAATTATTGTGCATAATGTAAGATCGTAAGATATAAAGTATGTGTTATGCCTTAAGGCATAAAGATTTTTTGCAAAAGACCTGGCATTATTGTTTGGAGATGTATTTTCCTATTGGTGGATGCAATAAGGGTTCTTTCAATCTAGACATAGATGAAAAACTTGAATGTGTATAAAGAATTGTTGTTATGTCTGGATAGACAACAAAAGTTATATAAAAATCCATGAAGGATTTAAAAATCTTAAAGTGATTCCTTTGAATAGTACCTGAATGATTGTAAGATCACTTAATATAATGAAAGATCAATTTTCATCTCATAAAAATAATTAGAAAGTACCATGTCTTAGTGCAATTGGTGCACTTATATATCCTGCTATTTTTATACATGAAATAATATTTTTTAATGTATAGGAAAGAGATAATTTTACTTTTATGTGAAAATATTTGAGTGAAATTAAATATTGATATAGATGATTATTTCTAACCAATATTGTCAGAAGTTTATTGGATATGCAAATGCAGGAGATTATTTAATTTACAAAGCGTTTGATTATACGAAAGTTCTCTATTTGCATGTGCGGCTATTGTCATATTATTATATTCTACAAGACAGTCAATGATTGATATTTATTCAAGTCAAGTAAAGTTACTAGCAACTTATAAAGAAAGTGACTTTGCACATAAGAAGATGTGTGATCTTTTTTGAAATGGAGGCTGCAATATTATATGAAGATGTTGCTTCTTGCATAGCTCAATTGAAGTAAATCGAAGAAGATAAAATAAAGCACATTTTAGCAAAGGACTATTTTGCTCAATTTTGGTGAAATATTTGATGAAGGCATTGTCGATCCAAATACTTTGAGAAGCTGGATTGAAATGGATCATCTACAAGATTAAGTAATGTCTTTATTAGTGGGAGTAAATACGCGCTGCACTCTTTTTCCCTTAACCAAGTTTTGTCCCATTGGGTTTTCTTGGCAAGGTTTTTAATGAGGCAGCAAGCAATGCGTACTAAAGAAAATGTGTACTATTTTTCCTTACTAGGATTTTTTTCCCATAAGTTTTTTCCTAGTAAGGTTTAAACGAGGCACATTATCTATGGACATCCAAGGGGGAGTGTTATAAAATATATTATGTGGATGTCCACTAAATAAAATCTACCCATTACTCTTTATCATTATGTGTAGTAACACCCACACCTCCACTACCTCCTTATTTATCTTCCACACACCATTATGAGTATAACTCTCTCAGCCTATAACTTCCATAGTTATGTCATGTTTATGATAACCTTTTGTATGCCTCTATGTAACACTATAAATAGAGGCATAAGAGTTCATATTGTATACACTTGAAGATTTGAGAAACACTTGAAAGAATAAGAAAGCTCTCATCTCTTATCTCTCATTTCTTGTCTATTTTTTTGTTATTCTTGTTTTTAGTTTTACTACATTTTTTTCATTTTTCGTCATTAACGAAACATATCTGAATGAAATATATTTTTTAATAGATCTAAAAAAAATCATTTTTTTTTTGCTAGAACAGATTTGAAAATAAAAAAAGATTTTTTTTTCATTTTTCGTCATGAACGAAACAAATCTGAATGATTTTTTTAACAGATCTGGAAAAAAATATTTTTTTTGCTAGAAAAGATCTGAAAATGAAAAAAAAAATTTATTCTTTTTTTGTCAAGAACGAAACAAATCTGAATGAAAAATATTTTTTAACAGATCTGGAAAAAAATATTTTTTTGCCAAGAACAGATATGAAACAAAAAAAAGACTTTTTTTTCATTTTTCGTCAAGAACGAAATAGATCTGAATGAAAAATATTTTTTTAACAGATCCGATACAAAAAAAATAATGTTTTTGTATATTTAAAAAGATCTGTAAATTCAAAAAAAATAGTTTTTTTCAGCCAAACAGATCTGATTTTTTCCAAATTTTATTTTCGATCTGACAAATATAAAAAAAGAAGAGAAGAGAAAATATATTTTCTCTCACGTTTTTTTTGTATTCTTCTCCAAATTCAAAAAAAATGGAGCTTGGTGCTTTTCTTTTAATGGCTGCCACACTAAAAAAGAAGAAGGAATTAGTTTTTTTTTTGTTCGTCTTAAAGTTCTTTTAGAATGGGTTGGTCATGAGGGCCTCCTTTTCTTTTTTTAATAGATGAAACTATAAGTCACCCGAGCTTTTGTCTTTTTCTAAAAATGACAAATTTATTTCATGGGTTAAAGGCCCATTTAAAAATTATTAATTAATTTATTTTTGGTCTGATGGCCTGATTATAAATTATAGTTTCATTAAATAAAATTTATATTATAAAATTTATTCATGGATTTAATTTTCAGAATATAAATTTAGTATTTATATTCAAAGAATTCATTATTAATTTATTATCCCAATTGGTTAAACTTTATTATTTTGTTGAGCATGTTTGCATGAAAATGTTAATTAGTTTAACATTAAAATTAATTGCTATTTTATTTAGCATATTTAAAATGTTAATTTGTTTAACATTAAATTTTATACTTATGTGATCAACATGCATGAAATGTTAATTAGTTTAACATTATGTTTATTTTCTATTTTTATTAAGAAGCATGCTTAAAATGTTAAGTTGTTTGACATTAATAATTTTTTTTGATATGTTCAAAATACATGCAGTGATGTTAATTAATTTAATATTTTTATACCAATTTGGCATGAAATAAATGTTAATTAGTTTAACATTATTTAGTTCTAATTGAATAATACGTTAATAAGTAACATTAAAACTTTCATGAAAACTTTTCAAGCATGTAATAAATATTTATTAGTTGGACATTAATTTTTATTGGCATTCTTATGATAGTTAATTTGTTTAACTCATGATTCATATGGGATCCCAAAATCATAATGGATAAATATGTTGTCCTAAAAATGATTAAGATACTTAGCTAAGTAATTGACTGGGTTAATCTTCATAATATTTTAATTATTGAATGATAAGTGAGGACATAGTGAACTCTTGATTTCATAATTAATATATGTATTTATTATCCTAATCAATTGGTGCATAGTGTCATCATATGTATGAATATTAAACATCGAACCTTGCATTGTATATTTTTTTAATAATTCTCATTGTATTTTTTATTTTATTAAAGAATGATTGTTGCTTTGAAAAACAGTGTGGCTGAGCTCAACAAAGGATTGAAAATAAATGGTGTCAATTATGAGACTTAGAGCTTGAAAGGTCAATATGTGCTAGAAGATCAAGAGACTCTTGAGGCCATTAATCATGTGATAAATGAGCCTGAGGATGGAAACACGGCTCAACATAGGCGTGACCATGATGTTTATTATGCTTGGAAGAAAAAGGACTCTACTGCTCGCATTACGTGTCTAAGCACCTTGGATAATGACATCCTAAGAGAGTTCAAGGATCACCAAAGGGCTATGGAACTTTGGAATGCTTTGAAGAACATGTTTGGTACTTGTTCCACTGCAAAGCTAAGATCTCTCACGATCAAATTTGACTCATAAAAGAAATGCCCAGAATATTTAATGAAAATACATCTGAGGCAGATGACAAATATGATCGGAGTGTTGAAAGACGCAGGTCATGTGTTGACTGATGAACAATAGATCCAAGCAGTAATACACTTTTTACCTAGTTCTTGGGATCATATTAAAATGCATTTGACCCATAATGAGAGAATCACAACTCTAGAAGATGTTCGGAGGCACCTTGAGTTAGAAGAGGAAAGACTTCAGGCTACAAAGCCAATAGCTGAGTTGCATATGGCAACAACCTCTAAATTCAAGAATGATTCAAAGAGAAAGAACTGGGGAAAGAAGAGATGGCCATCTCAGTCTCAACCAGCTCAACCTGCTAAGAAAGAAAATATTGAAAACAGTAAGAACAAATGTCCCAAATATGTCAATGTTGCAAAAGTGAAATGCTTTAATTGTGGCATCGAGGGCAACTATGCCAGAGATTGCTCTGAGCCTTCAAGAAAGGTATTTCATCGAATTAGTGAACTTTTTGTTTCTATTTCTGTTTTACTATCTGAATCTAATCCTTTGTGGATTGTAGACTCAGGAGCAACATAACATATAGAATAGGAGTGAACTGCTTTTGTTGAGTTTCGATGAATTTTACATGGAGAAAAGTGGGTATATGTGGGCAACAACAATAGAGTTGTTGTTGAGGGAATCAACACATGACGTTAGTCATGAATGGAGGTCGAGACCTGATGCTACATGATGTCTTCTATGCACCAATCATTCATTGAAATATTATTTCAGTCATTGTTTTGCTTAAGTTAGGATATAATTTATTCTTTCATGATAATTTTATTAATTTGACTTTTGGATCAACTTTATTTGGTTTTGGTTATTTGACTGGAGGTTTATTTATTATAGATTTGGATTTTAATTTATTTAATAATAATGTCAGTTTTTCAAT
Organism: Jaltomata sinuosa; assembly: GCA_003996215.1. Taxonomy (NCBI): domain Eukaryota; kingdom Viridiplantae; phylum Streptophyta; class Magnoliopsida; order Solanales; family Solanaceae; genus Jaltomata; species Jaltomata sinuosa. The sequence continues at coordinate 50,078 of QJPP01004915.1, forward strand.
GTTTGCTTCTTCAAATTAATATGATTGTGATGTAAACATATGGCATGCTAGACTTGGTCATATTGGCCAACAGAGAATGCAACGGCTAGCGAAACAAGGTTTTCTTACCGGCATTGCACATGTGGAATTGTCCATTTGTGAAAATTGTCTAGCTGAAAAATCTGCGAGGAAACCTTTCGGCAAAGTGACTAGAGCCGAATATCATTTGCAATTAGTCCATTCAGACATCTGTGGTCCTATAAATATTAGGTCTAGGCATAGAGCAAGTTATTTCATTACATTTATCGATGATTTCACCCATTCAGTTATGTCTATTTAATTTCTCACAAATTTGAAGCAATAATTTGTTTCAAAAGTTATCTGAGCTTAGTGGAAAATCAATTAGACAAGAAGATAAAAGCTCTTCGAACTGATCGTGGCCAAGAATAATCTGCTCAATTTATGGGTTATGTGATTAAAAGGGAATAGTTCATCAGTTGACTATTCCAAATACTCCACAATAAAATGGATTTGCAGAGAGAAGAAATAAAACGATCATTTAGAGGGTTAGGTCCATGATGGCACAAGCCACCCTTCCAATCAATTTTTGGGGTGATGCTTTGCTTACTACCACCTATGTACTTAATAGAGTGCCTAAAAAATCAGTTGCAACCACTCTATATAAGTTATCGACTGGAAGACATCCTAACCTTAGTGTACTACCTTCGGGTTGTGTTGCCTATACACATGATTTCTCTCACAAATATGATAAATTGGGTCCAAGAGGAAAGAAAAGTATCTTTATAAGGTACTCAGAAACCTATAATGGTTATGTGTTTATAGGTGAGCAAAACAATGGAAGTCTAACTGAATTTCAATCTCGAGATGTCACATTCTTAGAGAATGAGTTTCCTAAGAAGGGACAGATAGGTCAAGACCTGTCCCTTTTTGAGATAAAGGATCATGACATAAAAGGATCACTTCATTCGAGTGAGAGTATTTTAGCATATGATGAATTAGTACCTCTTTCATCAGCAGATGCGAATGAAAGTAATCCTTCTACATTTAGTGAGAGTGACCAAATGAATCTTGTTCGGAGTGGGAGAAATATGGTCACCGATCTTGTTCCAAATGGGAGAAGGATGAATGTTCTTGATCCAAGTCGGAGCAACATTGATCCAAATGGGAACAATGATAAATATCAAATTAAATGTGGTTCTCATAAAAAGACTCCCCACCGACTGTCACGACCCGATTTCTCAGGTCATGATGGCACCTACAACCACCCAGTAGGCAAATCAATCCCCGTAGCCTAGAATGATTAGTAATAGCCCACTACCTAATCATTACGCATAATAAGTTGAAGTAAACGAATGCAGAATAAAATAATTACAACGCGGAAGCAAAATCCTGAATATATGAATACACCAGAAATCTACACCAACCCCAAGACTTGGTATCGATAGTACATGAGCTTCTAAATAAAATACAAGTGTTAGAAGTAACCTAAATAGACTACACAACTATCTTTGAATACATAAAGAGTAACAATACAAGAGATGAGATGCGGTCAAGCCCCGGTCATCAGGCGCTCACCCTAGTCTCGAATATCCAGAAGTTGCACGAGTCTCCACACGATCAACATCGAAAGCTCATACTAATATCTGCACTAAAGAGTGCAGAAGTGTAGTATGAGCACCAATTGCTATGCAACGGGTACCCAGTAGGCATCATCGGTCGACTGAGCACATATAAAATATAAAAGCAGTAATGAGCAGCATACTAGGAAACAGTCACAAAAAATTAAGAGAAAGCACAACGAACTAGCACAAAGAGTAATCAACCAAGAGTTACAAGTATAACATACTAGCACAAAATATATACATAGATAGAAGCACAGGTGAAAGAAGGGACAAGGACGCACCTGGGATCCTTGAAACAATAGTACATATAAAGAGAGAGTTTAAAGAGATGGGCGGTATACCGGTAACCTCAAAATAAAGGGAAAGAAGGAAAGCAAGCCAACAGTCGAACTAGAAATCACATACTAACAAAAACATGCTTAAGACATAAAATTCTAGATAAGAATAGATGCAATTAACTCACAAGTATAAGCCTAGAATGGAATAACTAAACCATAAGTACCCAGATCCGCTAATCAAACCACAACAAGGAATAGAATTCAATAACCCATAACCACTCAGAAGGCTACACAATCAGTATCTCAACAATGCAAGTCCCACTAGCCTTTTAATAGTCATAGTCCCAAGCCAGTGCCTCAACAGGCTAAAACTACTAATCCAATCGGTACCAAAGGTCAACGCTAGCTCTACAAAATGAAAGAAGTAATATAATCTATGTACAGTCCCAACGGCTGCTCATACAACCGAGGAACACAATCAAGTGAAAACAAACCCTTCGGCTGCCCATACAACCTTAGCGTACACTAAACACACAACAAACAAGGGTGGAATCAGACTACCAAATGCATGATGATGATATAATTAATCTTATGTGAAGGGAACCCGTATGTTCCCCCTATGGTACCCAAAGGCCCAATAGAGGTAGGACCTATGGAAGGACTCTACCCGTGTACCTCTACTCCACTGTACACCCCTCATCCAGCACACATAGCCCAAAGCCCCTGGTCCTAAATCGATAGGGTCCATGGACGTCTACTCATAGACAAAATACAAAACTACGTAATATCAAATAGTAGCTCAATACTCGAAACATCATAGTACATGCCCAGAATTGAACCGGGTCTAAAATAGTAGTAGTAATCTCAAAAAACCCTATCAGGGGTGCCCAAAGTATATTCGGGTCTAAATAAGTGATCAATGTCTTAATAACTCTCTTAAAGGGTGCCCGGAGCGTATACAGGTATAAATCAAGAATCAAGTCTAAAATTCCTAAACAGGGTGCCCAGAATTTGTCCGGGTCAAAATCCATAGAAAATCATATCTAGTGCTACTGTCCTGCCGAGCCTAGTATCAGTAGGAAAAACCAGCGTAAAATAATCCAAATCTTGTCTTCTCATCATTTATACCGAAAAGGTGCCCCCAGGTCCATGCAAGTTTTAGAAAATCATCTATAGTATGCCCAAAGCCAAAAGAGTAGTAAAACATGCAGAAAAATCCTTTTTCATGAATGACATGATTGCAGACAATAAATTAGCCCAAAGTGGCTCACAAACATTCTTGTCGGCCCTGCACAAGCATAAGTGGTTCTACATCACAGATAGCCAGCCTAATGTAAGGTCACTATGTCCGGGACTCACGGACATTCCAAAATATCCCACCGTCTATGGTCCAAAATCATAAACAAAGGCCACATGCGACCACAAGGGTGAAATCTCAAGCCTACAACGAATACTATAAATAATGTATGAATTAAACGGACAGAAAGGCAGAAAAGGTCTGGGGTACCAACCTATAACAACCCACCTAAGGATACTAATTAGTGCAGTTATAGTCTATATACATAGAGTCTAGATGGGGGAAACCATAACCTAACTATCATCCGACGACTATCTGCGGGGATGGTTTCGTTCAAGCTCGAACTGCTCTAGGAAGCTCCAAAAAATAAAAATACTATCAACACAATAATTTAGGCATTAACAAGAGACTAACGATACCCATAATGCTATAATAATAGCTGGGTCAATATTTGGGTCACAAACGGGCTCGTGGGCCCCATAACTCAAAATCGGAAATGAGAAACACCCATGTGTTCTTTACAATCCCGGTAGCACATGCTCAAAATTTGAGCAGATTTGGACCATAAAAAAGGCTCAAAACAGCCCAAGAATGAACAAATTTAAAGAATGAAATTCATGGAAGAAATCAGAATAATAATGAAAGAACTTACCCGATTTAGAAGCCAACAAACGCTCAAGATTCAACAAATATTAACCCCCAATCTATTGGGAATGATGAAGGTAAGTTATGGAGGTTTTTGGTTCATCATCCATGGAGAATTCAGAATTTAAAGAGAGGGTTTACCGGATTTAGGAGTCCACAAATGAGCAAGGATCGACAAAATATTATCCTCCAAGTAGTTTGGATTAATAATGGTGATATGGAGGTTTTTGGGAGCTATTTTAATGGAGGAAATCGTTTTTGGGTTTTTAGAAATGAAGGGGAAGAGAGGGTTGGACAGTGCCCAGTATCCAGGGCGGCCATCGCGCACGCGTCCAAGGCGCAGCAGGGCGGCTAGTGCAGCCAAGCACAAGCACACCAGGGAACAGACGTCCAGAGTGCTGAGGTGCAGGGGGCACAGGAGCACCAAGGCACTGAGGCACACACTGCTTCCCACACCAGCAACCAGCAACCAACCTAAGGCAAAATTTTACACGATGGACCCCCAGGAATGCATCCAGGGTCATGGGAATACAAATAAGCTGAGCTATTCGACTAGAAACTACATTCTAGATCCAACAGAATTGACAAAAATCCCATCGGAGGTCGATTTAATTAAAACTGGGCCCCGCGCCCAAAATCAACCTTTAGGCCAACTATTTCAAAAATGGAACCCAATGGCTGAAATCAAGTTCAGAAGCCTCGGAACCCAAGCCAATGGTCCCGCTATCCTAAACCCAATGTTTCATAGCTAACAACACTGACAAAATTTCCATATGAGGTCGTGTTCTCCAAATATTGACCAAAGTCAACCAAACAAGCCCAACTAGCCTGAAAACACAAAATGAGAGAGAATTACAAGCTGAAAAGGTCCTGGATCGCGACCAATGTCCATGCTCCGGAGCTAACGGAACTGTCAGAATTAGATTCGAGCATGATAGCTAAGAATGTTGACTGAAGTCAATGATTTCTAATGTTAACGCTCTAAAATGAGGAAACGACCATAAAGAACAAACAAACAGCACGGGTACTGAACTACCGGTCCCAGCAAGCCATAAATGACTTGGGGCCGCTACAGAAAAGATCTAATAGTATAAAGAAGGAGAAAAGGTGTAAATGACCGAAAGGGTCATTACACTGATGATTTGATATTGAAGGCGGTGAACTATTTATGATGCTCCTATAAGATGAAAACGAATCTAAAAATGTGAAGGAGGCTCTCTCATGCACTTATAGGAATAAATGAACAAAAGCAATGAAAGATGAATTGGAGTCTATGAAAGTCAACAAAGTTTGGGAACTAGTTGACCTCCCTGAGGGACACAAAGCAATTGGGAGCAAGTGGGTTCTAAAAATCAAGCTTAAGGCTGATGGCATAGTTGAGAGACATAAAGCTCGACTGGTAGCAAAAGAGTATACACAATAGAAAAGAATAGACTACGAAGAGACTTTCTTGCCTGCTGTATGATTTACCTCTATTCGCTTAGTTCTAGGTATAGTTGCAAGCTTGGATCTTGAATTACATCAGATGGATGTAGAAATTTCCTTTCTCAATGGAGAATTAGATGAAAAATTTATATGGAACAACCTGAATGTTTCATTGAAAAGGGCTACGAACGAAAGGTTTGTAAACTTTTGAAGTCTATTTATGGTCTCAAACAATATTCAAGGCAGTGGTATATACGTTATCAGAATATTGTTGTATCTAATGGTTCTACCAAGATGGATGAAGATCATTGCATTTATACCAAAAGATCAAGAAATAAACTTATAATTTTGACATTGTATGTAGATGACATACTTATAGATGGAGATGATATGGAGTTCATAACCGAGATTAAGTCATGGTTCTCATCTCAATTTGACATGCAAGATATGGGTGAAACTGCATATATTTTTGGAATTAAAATTTCCAGAGTTCGTCCAAAGAAGCTATTGTATCTCTCTCAAGAGAATTACACTATAAAAGTTCTTGAACAATTTAATATGCAAAATAGTAGCCCCATTGACACTACTTTTAGTAAATGTCAATCCTTGGGCAATCAAATGTGTCTTAAGACTCTTGAAGAAAAAGAAAGAATGAATCGAGTAACTTATAGGAGCACAATCGAAAGTCTAATGTACGTTATGGTGTGTAATATACCTGATATTTGTCAAGCAGTTGGCTTGGTAAGTAGATATCAAACCGGCCCAGGTTTAACACATTGACAAGCAGTAAAGAGAATCATGAGATATCTAAAAGAGACAACTGACTATGCACTTTGTTACAAAGGCAACAAAGATCTGCGATTAGTTGGATACAGTGATGCTGATCATGAAGGAGATCTAGACGGGAGGAAGTCTACCTCAGGATATATTTTCTTACTCAGTGATGGCGCCACATCATGGGGTAGGAAGAAATAATTATGCATATCGCTATCTACGATGGAAGATGAATACGTGTCTCTCACATCAGCAACACAAGAAGCTGTCTGATTGAAAAAGTTCTTGGAACACATATTGGATATCGCAGAAAATACTGAATCAGTGTTAGTCTATTGTGATAGTGAGGCTACTATATCCTCTACCAAGGACCCTAAATTTCATTGTAAAACCAAACACATAGATATCAAGTATAACTATGCGAGATACATGGTTAGATGCAAGGTAGTGAATGTGAAATATGTTTCTACACAAGATATGTAGGCAGATCCATTGATCAAGACTTTTTCTAGAGATACATTTGTGAGACATACGAGGTCTCAAGGCTTGCGTAGATTCTAAGAAACTTCATTTTTAATTTTATCTTCCTATGCTCACAAGACTGATGTTCTTTAATTATCAATAAAGTTGATTTACATACTTACATATTCTAATTGTTGAATGTTATTCTTTATTCATTCATTTTGATGAGTATGTCGAGTAGACAAGAAGTTAGCCTTCTCACACAGGTAACCGCCTCCTAGTCTTAGTGATGAGTGGAGATGAAACTAGACTTTAAGCAAAATTATCAAATGGATAATTTTAGAGCTATAAGCTTAAAATCATGAAAGTCGCTTGAATAATGACACAAGGTCATTAAGGTGAAAAATGTTCACCTAGTCTACTTAGTGAGAAAGATATGAGTTAAAATGATGTTGTAGATCTAAGCACTCAAATTTAGATACATATGGTGTCTAGGTATACTCTTCTTAGACAAAGACATACGCTCCATGGGAAAGGAAAAAATGTTGTAGCACGTGTTTCATACCATGTGTGCTAATGTCGACCAAATGAGTTAAACATAAGTTCATTCTCAACTTATTGTAGTGTGAGACCCAGAGCTTTTAAGATGGCTCAAGATTTGTGTCATGACCTGAAAACTCAAGTTGTGATGGCACCTACTATAACCCACGAGTAGGTAAGACAACCCTTAGCTCGGAACTACAAGTAACGGGCTAACACAAGCAATAAAAAGTAAAGGTAATAAGCAGCGAAATATAAGGTAAACCAACAAAAGTAAAAGAGAAAGAAGAGAATAAAAATACACGAGAATCCCCCGAGACCTGGTGTCAGTTGGTACAAGTGCTACTACAATTTAGCTGTTCTAGATAGATACAACAAGAAATTGGACAATCTCTGAAATTACAACAAAATTTTGGTCCAAAGGTAGAGGGAGATGGATCAACTCTGATCGCTAAGAGCTCACCCAATATCTCCAGTCCGCAACCCTGCATGAGGATATCAATAAACGGTGATAACTCATACTAGGATCTGCATCAATAAAAAGATGCAGAAGTGTACTATTAGTACCAAAACATGTGGTACCCAGTAGGCATCATTGACCGACTAAGCTCAAATAATATATAAACATAACAAAATACGAATACAACCCAAGGGTAAGAAAGATGAGTCAGAAGGAAAAATAATGGTCAAAACCAAGATAAAAAAGAGAAATACCACAACAATATGAAAGACCTATTAATAGTCCAGCAATAACCAAATCGGTCTTCCCCGAGTCCAGAAAGTGCACCCAAATAAAGCAAGACAACTATACACGGAGTTCGATAGTAAAGATGTTCAAGGAATACCATGATATGCGATGTGAAATGTGGCCAATGCAATAATGAATGAAACCCTGAGTCACCTTGCAGGCTGTCGGAGATTACCAACCAATACCGTACCATAATACCAGTAATATCAACACAGGCCGCCAGATCTTATCAATGCCACATAATCCACGTATAATCAGAAAACCCAGAGTATTCTTATGGTCCGTCGGAGCTAACCAATAGAAATGAACACCACAATGTAAAACCCTATATGTATGCATAGGGGGCCGCCAAATCTTATTAAGATAATCCCACAAATCACTGGAAAGTAAGGTTCAAAACTGTCTCTCAGACCAAGTGCATAAAATAGATATATTTTTCCATTCAGAAGTCAGTAAAACAGTGATGTACCATTTCTCTTTAGTAGCACAAATTTATAGAAAAAGAAATCATTTTCTATTTTTACTAACCAAAAGACAGTGATAAAAGTGGGATGCTCACCCAGGAGCTCCAATCATTTAAAAGGAAGTATTTTGGGTTTTTAGACGTTAACAATCAACTTAAACTAGTAAAATCTTTCTTTAATTTGAAAACCATTTGTTAAAATGAAGGGTTCCTTATTAAACCACCGTGCCATTCAATTCTTATCAATTCATACAATTCAATCCCCGTCAATTCGTATCATGACCCAGTCATATGTGGAAAGTGATGAAAAATAATCAGCCCAAATATATGTATGAATACATGTGAATGCACTCGATTATACCAAGATATGTCATTTCACCCTTCATAACAAGAATGTACTAACCTGGACTCCCACCAGCTGAACACCATGGCCTCAGGCCAATAAATACTCATACCGTAGCCAACATATGAAAATAATATGATAAAAATAGCCAGAAAACTAAGAGACTACTCTACCACGAACTATACCCCAACGAGCGCTAAAGCTACATATTCTAGTACCAATACAAAAAGCGAAACACTACACTAACTACCACCTCCAAGGGACTCGCCTAAGGTAATCGACTAACTGGAACAATGTAGAAAGCATACTACAAAGAGAAACTTAAGCAAAACACAACCATACTGACCTGAGTTCCCACCAATCCAGCCTCCACAGCCTCGGGCCCCTAAGTATATGATAAATAGAACACCAAACGATTAAGAATAATAATAAAATAAAATAATGATAACGCCTACTCTATCACAAACCCTTATCTAAATATAGGCTAAGGCTCCCTAAATCTAGCAACCTTGACCATAAGAAGCTTAAAAAAAGCTAAGGCACCTAATCCTAAACACAAAGATGCTACACCGCCTAAGCCAAGTCTTACGGAAAGGCTATAGCCTATACTAAGGATTCACTAGCCAGAATCTACTCTAAGGCCCATAAATCACCTATAAGGATCAATATGACTACTAGAACCATATCCAAACCACAAGATCCCACCAACCATTAGCAAATTATTATACTCATACCTCATATGAGCAAAGTCTAGAAAAGGTAAACCATAACCTACCAGAAAGCCGACCACGCGTGCACAATCCACAAGACTGGAGCCTATCTCACCCAAGAAGCATCCGCAAGCAGCCATACTAGAAAAATAATATTCTACACGTTAATACAAAGCTAACAGTACTCAAATTGCTAATAATTTACCCGGGTAGAAATTTAGGTCACAAGCGGGCCCGTGGGCCTCGTAACTCAAAATCAGAAAAAAAATCACCACAAGATTTCCAAAATTCCTAGGAGCGCATGCCCAGAATTTGAGCGGAATTAGACCATCGAAAGGGCTCCAAAATTTCCCATGAAACGCAAGAATCAAGAGGGAATTAGAAAGAGAATTAACGGAATTAAACTAGGAAACTTACCAAATTGGAGTCAATGAATGATCAAGAGCTGGAAATTATGAACCTCCAAGCTGTTGGAATTATCAAGGAGTGAAAATGAAGGTTTTGAGTCTTGATTTAATGGAGGAAACATCTTGGGGAAATTTGGAAATGAAAGGAAGAAGAAGGGAAAAGAGTTTATAACAATTCCAACAATTACCGCTAAAGCATAGATTTTATCGCAATTGCGGACGTCGCAAAAGTGGCAAATCCACCACAAATGCGGAGGTCACAATTCACCCATGCCTCCATAAATGCGGAGGTTCATCACAAATGTGGTGTCCTCAAAAGCAGACTATTACCACAAAAGTGGACCCTTACTTTAAAAGAGGAGAAAGTCTGCAAATGTGGCCATCACAAATGCTGTGAAAAGTCCACAAATGCAGACCCACCGGTAATAGCAAAACTCAGCTAAGCTCAAAGGCTCGGATGGACCTTCGGGATTCATCCAGGGTCCCACAGACACAAATGAACTATGCTACTCAACTAGAAATGGCATTCCGGACTCAATGGAATTGGCAAAAATCCAGTCGGAGGTCGATTTAGTTAAAAGTAGGCCCCGCGCCCAAAATTAACCTTTAGGCCAACTATTCCAAAATGGAACCTAAGGCCAAAATCATATCCAGAAGCCTCGAGACCCGAACCGAAGGTTCCTCTAGCCCAAAGTCAACATTTCAGAGCTAACAACGCTGGCGAAATTTTCATCCGAGGTCGTCTTCTCGGAATATTGATCAAAGTTAACCCTTCAAGCCCAATTGGCCTGAAAACACAGAACGAGAGAAAGTTCCAATCTGAAAAGCTCTAGGATCCCGACCAAAGGTCCAACTAGAATAAAGTCCATGCTCTGGAGCTAACAGAACTGTCAGAGTTTGATTTTGAGCGCGTTAAACAAGAAAGTTGACTAAAGTCAAGGATTTCCCAAGTTAGAGTTCTAAAATAAAGAAATGGTCATAACGACCTAATGAATAGCTCGGGCACCGAACCATCATTCTTGGCAAGTCATAATTGACCTGTAGCAGTTGCGGGAAAACTCAAAACACAGAAAATGCGAGAAAACTAAGAAATAACCTGGAGGGTCATTACAATATCCACTACTAAAAGAACTTTCGTCCTTGAAAGTTAAGAAATAGGAAGTACCTGAAGGCTCATAAATGAAAAGATACTAGGTTCATAATTTGAGCTAAGCCTCCCGAGGAGCCTCCTCGATCAGACAATGCCCAACAGAAAGATAACCAAAGAAAGCTTACTAAAACCTTAACTCATTACCAGCCAAAATAGGAAAAACAACAAACTCTAACTCAAAAGCTAACCAGTCAAATAACTAAATAAGACCCAAAAGAATACATTCGAAAAGCACCAACACACAAGAACCATGAAAACCAAGGAATTCATCACACAAAACCGATACCCGTGCTATCATAAAGCACAAAACCCCCTTCCTCCAATATTCTAGTCCATGAGTCCTAGGTCTGAAGACCCTTCCGTCTATTCATAAACAACAACAATCAAACCATAAAGTCAAACACTCGAGTAAAACTCGAATAACATCAACAAACCCATCAAAAGGCTAGAACTCCTACCATACTCTACCTCAGCGAAGTAGTCTAAAGGCTCAATCTCAACAAAACCAAACACTAGCCCTACTAACCTCAGAAACATACACCTGCCTGAGACATACCCATTATAACCGGAGTAGCCTACCCTGATTGATTGTCGATCCGCAAGTGAAAAACTATGGTAAGATCATATGAGTAACCCAAACTCACCTAAAATAACCATTTAGAACCCCAACTGCAACGAAAACATCTGGATTTGAGAATAGGTAACCAAGCACCCCATACTAAAGGACAACCTTACAAAAGCATATTCTGAACCTAACTCTTTGAACCACACAATGTCTGATCCGACAAAAGTGACTAGGCTAGGTCAGCCTATCCGATCAAACACCAAGAACACCAGAACCAAGCAAGAAAGGTAGCGAGTATGCAACATAGCCTAAAGTCAGCCTCCAACTCCAAAAGGTAGAAATTTCTCCATGTTCCCTAATCCTCGATACAGAAACCAGAACTAAGCATTTTCCCTGTTGGACCAGTACACATTCCAATAGATCAAAAGTATCTCTCTTACTGATAACTTTTTGGTCCTTCGTAGAAAGAGTATGAACCAACACTAAAATCCATAAGTTTCCAAACCTCAAAGAACCTATCTCACTCTTGTTGAACCACTAGAAGGGAATGGTCTTCTGAATCAATCTAGTCAAAAGGTGCCATGAATAGAGAAAGTCTTACACACCCCTCCTAAAATAGCCTGCTAACCTGCAAAGTCTGAAACCAAAACAAAATACTGATCGATCTCCTCCCTACTCTCAGAGTAGACTCAGATGCAACCTAGGAATAATGTAGTAATTGGAACTCGAATAAGATTTGAACACGATGCTCAACAATCTTCAACCGCTATTGGGGCATGGTTCAAACCAAAGAACATAGCTGGGAACTTATAGAGGAATGAGCCCTAAGGTAGTCCTTGGAATGCCCACCACCCCGATGCTTAACAAAAAATAACCTAATCCCGAACTCTACCTTTAGAAAACACCTCTACAACCTGAATCTTCATCAACCGCAAAAACTGACCCAAGGGAAAAATGGCGGAACTAGCACCATAAACAAAAGTAAGACAATCCAATAACCTAAGACGGCTAGGTTCTAATATAGCAATAACCACGCCTAAAATAAACATACAAGCCCACTAATTTAGATGAAAAGGCCTACCACGCATTGTGCCCCAACATAGCTACTACCCAAAACCGACATACTTGATCCACTACTAAAAGAATTCCTCTATGAGGTAGCTATATGCAGAAACATTACAATCCACTAAAGTAAGCCCAGATGAGAGCAAACATAAGCAGACATGTACAAGGATATGCAAATCCCATATCAAACAATACCAAAAGCTCACTAATGATAAAAAAATCATACCTGTGATAGAAGCATCTGTGTGACTCCATCTGCCATGACTACTCGACCGATACGGTTGGGAACCACCACTAACAACTTGGGAACCATCCCTACTAACTTGTGCATCACCTCTGGCCAGTGATGCTGAATCTCAAAGGGGGTGAAACTCTCTGAATCTCTAACAAGTCATAGCAAAGTGTCCCTGCTCAACACAAACATAACAAACCTTACCTGAAGTGCCCCAATAAGAAAATATGGATAAACCTTACTGGCCACCATGGCCCAGATACCCAGAATGTAACCCTTGAGAAGTTTGACCTAAACCCTGATTATTATGCCCACTATTCCTTAAACAACTGCTCTCTGAAATCTATAGTACCATATGAAATGGCCAACGAAACTGAGAATGTCATAGGTAACCCCCATAAGAGAAACCCCTGCCTCAAAATTGAAAATCACTAAAACTACCCAGATGGTGAGGCCTCATACCACCGCCTTAATAAGTCGGTAATTTACCAATGTATTGAACTTCTAATCTTATGCTTTTGCTAGTATGAAGTGGATAAATAGTGCAATTTGACTCAAATTTCTTCTATTTTGTAGATTTCTGTGTTCTAGAAGTGTTCACGAAAGATTCAAGCGAAAATAAGTCAAATAGAGCAAAAAGAGGAGCTGCTGGACCCATGCATCAAATTGGTCATCGCATTTACGAAGACAGAGCCACGCGATCGCGAAGTGATGGTAGAAACTCAAAGCATCATGACTGCGATAGTGGTTCACGCGATTGCAATGCAGGAAATTATAGAGCTTCGCAATCGCAAAAGTCATGTACGCGATCACGACTAAGGATTCATCAGCTGCGGGACAAATTTGGAAACCCCAATTCACATAAAACACTTCCAAGCCATCTTGGAACACATCTTTGGCTAATCCTTGGAACTATTGGCAAGCTTGGAGAGCAAGTTCATCAACCAACACCATAGGAATGATAAATAGTGCAATTTGACACGAATTTATCACTTCTATTTATAAAGTTGATAAATAGTGCAATTTGACACAAATTTCTTCTATTTTGCAGATTTTTGTGTTCTACAAGTGTTGGAGAAATATTCAAGTGAAAACAAGTCAAATGGAGCAAAAAGAGGAGCTGCTGGACACTGGCATCAAATTGGTCATCGCAATCACAAAGACAGAGCCACGCGATCGCGAAGTGCTGGTAGAAACTCAAAGCATCGCGATCGTGATAGTGGTTCACGCGATCGCGATGTAGGAAGTCATGTATGCGATCGCGACTAAGGATTCATCAGCTGCGGGACAGATTCGTAAAATCCCATTTTTGGAAACCCCAATTCACATAAAACACTTCCAAGCTATCTTGGAACTCATCTTTGGCTAATCCTTGGAACTTTTGGAAAGCTTGGAGAGCTAGTTCATCAACCAATACCATAGGAGTGAAGATTTGGATGCTCTTTATTGTAAAATCTTTAGTTTACATTCTTCAACTCTTGTTCTTAATTGCCATTTTATTGGTGATTGTTCACTTGAGATTTTGGGTTTGTATTAGAGATCATACTTGTTGGGTTATTGAATTTATATATAGATTTTGTTTTGTTTGATTTTTTTGGTCTATTGAATCCTCTATTGCTTGAATTTGTAGTCAATGGTTGCAAACATTGACTTAGGTTTCTAATTTGGGTTTTTGCTCGAGAGAGAAATTCTCGAATTTGGGGAGATTCATTAGTGGGGATTTGGGGTTTCCACTCTAGATCAAGGCTAGACATAACTTGGTTGCCAGAAACTCCCATATAAGAGTTGGGGTTAGAGATAACCCAACTCACCCAAGTTATTTGGCTGGTTTATTGCTTACTCGTGTTAGTTCGAGAGAAAATACACGAGATACATACTCAATTGGTTGAGAGACAGTTAGGGCATACCTTTAGCCAAGACTACCTAAGTGTCAATCGGGTGCAACTCTTGTGAATTTGAATTCCCAAGCCCATATCTCCCTTGTTATCCGTGCTTCGCAAAAGCAAGGTGAGAGTCATTGATCAATCTATCTTTTATTTGGTTTTCTTTATCTTTTAGTTTTAGTCTAAAACCCACCTTTTTAGACATCTTTTCCCTTTTTGTTAATTTAACTTCAATAAGTTGCTTTTATTCATTATTATCTCGATAGCGACTATATTTTATCCTTGGGTACGACCCCGACATCCATTGTGAATTATAAATTTTGTTTTGACTACGCAATCATCATGACCTCCTTAATTGGAGAGCACGATTTGAGCGTTTATCGCACCTCCACCGGACTCATGACATATACCCTCAATAACCCATGCATGATTAACAACTACAAGGAATATAGCCCCCGGCCACTAGCTGCTCTGTAACCAAATGAAGTGGTAGATCCAACCCCCCAACAAATTGGTGAACCTGCTCGTGCTCTGTAGGAAGAATCATAGTAGCATCCTAGACAATTCATGAAGCTGTGCCTCATACTCAAAAACTGACATAGAGCCCTACTTTAACCAAGTGAACAGATCCCTCAACCTCTCCCTCAAGCTGTGAGGTACAAACTTCTCCAAGAAAGCCTCGGAGAATTGAGCCCAAGTCATCGAAGGTGACCTGGCTGGTCTGCAAGCAGTATAAGATTGCCACCACTATTTGCCAAATCATCCATCTAAAATGAAGTGTAATCAGCTCCGTGAGACTCAACTAACTCCAAGGTTATGCAACCTCTCATGGAAACTAATCAAGAACTCATAAGCATCCTTCCTAGAGCCACCAGAAAACCTCGGAGGACCCAACCTGATGAACCTACCGAGCATCTTCTGCTCCTCAATCGACATAATCAACCTAGCTGCAATAGGCTGAGAAACTAATGGAATCCGCAACATCTCCAAATGGGGAGCCACATTGGCTGGTTGTGATCCTGGTCCTTAACCATTATGTGTCATTTTCAAGGCTGAAGTCTATGTCTCATCTCAAGTCTGCGAACCACCAAGTGCACTAGGTAGAGTTCCAGCCCTTGACATACTCTCCAATATGCTAAAAATCCCAGCTAGAATACCCTGAAAGGCCGGTGAAGCTACAAATCTCGCTGGAGACTGGGCTGACCCCATGCCCTCTGACTAAAACTTAACACCCTCAACCCCTAACTCCGATAACCGCACTCCAACAGCAGGCATATGAGCGTCGCCCAAGCCCTCTATCGACCAATACCGTACCACAATACCTATAATATCAATACATGATGCTAGAGCTTATCAATACCACATAATCCATGTATAATCAGAAAACTCGGAGTATTCTCATGGGCCACCAGAGCTTACGAATAGAAATAAACACCACAATGTAAAACCCCATATGTATGCATAGGGGGACCTCCAAAGCTTATCAATATAATCCCACAAATCTATAGAAAGTAAGGTTCAGAGGCGTCTCTCAGACGAAGTGCATAAAATAGAAGTATTTTCCCATTCAAAAGTCAGTAAACCAGTGATGTACCATTTCTCTTTAATGGCACAAGTTTATAGAAAAACAAAATTTTTCCCCTTTTTATTAACCAAAAATAGTGATAAAAGTGGGACGCTCACCCTGGAGCTCCAATCATTTAAAAAGGAAGTATTTTGGGTTTTTAGACTTTAGTAATCAACTTAAACCAGTGAAATCTTTCCTTTATTTGAAAACCATTTGTTAAAAAGATGGGTTCCTTATTAAACCACTGAGCCATTCAATTCTCGTCAATCTGTACCATTCAATCCCCATCAATTCATACCATCACCCAGTCATATGCGGAAAGAGATAAAAAATAATCAGCCTAAATGTATGTATGAATACATGTAAATGCGTGCAGTTATACCAAGATAGGGCATTTCACCCTTCATAACAAGAATGTACTAACCTGGACTCTCAGCAGCTCAACACCATGCACTCAAGCCCAAAAATACTCATACCATAGCCAACATAGGAAAATAATACGATAAGAACAGCCAGGAAGCTAATAAAAGACTACTCTACCATGAACTATACCCAACGAGCGCTAAAGCCACCTATTCTAGTACCAATACAAAATGGGAAACACTACACTAACTACCACCCCCAAGGGACCTGCCTAAGGTAATTGACCAACTGGACCTATGCATAAAGCGTACAATAAAGAGAAACTTAAGCTAAATAATTGACTAGGTTAATCTTCATAATATTTTAATTATTGGATGATGAGTAAGAACATAGTGAACTCTTGATTTTATAATTAATATATGTGTTTTTTATCCTAATCAATTGGTGCATAGTGTCACAATATGTATGAATGTTAAATATCAAACCTTGCGTTATATATTTTTTTAATGATTCTCATTGCATTTTTTATTTTGTTAAAGAATGACTGTTGCTTTGAAAAACATTGTTGCTGAGCTCAACAAAGGGTTGAAACTCAATGGTGACAATTATGAGACTTGGAGCTTGAAAGTTCAATATATATTAGAAGATCAAGAGGCTCTTGGGGCCATTAATCATGTGCTAAATGATCCTGAGGATGGCAACACGTCTCAACATAGGCGTGACCATAAAATTTATTATGCTTGGAAGAAAAAGGACTCTACTGCTCACAATACATTTCTAAGCACCTTGGATGATGACATCCTAAGATAGTTCAAGGATCACCAAAGGGATATGGAACTTTGAAATGCTTTGAAGAACAGGTTTGGTACTTGTTCCACTGCAAAGCTAAGATCTCTCACAATCAAATTTGACTCATACAAGAAATGCCCAGAACATTCAATGAAAACACATCTGAGGCAGTTAACAAATATGATCAAAAAGTTTAAAGATGTCGGTCATGTGTTGACTGACGAACAATAGATCTATCATGACCCAGACTGTCGTAAGTGGCATTCACCCAATCACCGGGTGAGAGAACCATCACTTCCCCAAACTTAACCATTCTAACAGCTCAAAACCAATATGCAAAAAATTAACTAGAAATCAATAATCAGGGAACAACTTCATTAACTTAACCTGTGAAAAAATACCCCCTAGAATTTGAAAATCGCAGTACCAAAACAATCTACCAAATGTCTAGAATACGGGGATGCAACCCCAAAATAAGGAAATAGTCTAAGACCGAAACAAGTGGGCTACAACTCTAAAGATAGATTCAAGGCAGCTCAATCGAAGAAGCTCACCCTTGAAGTCTGGAAATGCTGGGACTACAAATGAGGTCGCGTATCAACCACTGGAAGATTTCCTGTACTCACAAAAAGAACAACAAGTGCAGTATCAGTACACCACCACTGTGTACTGTTAGGATCATCAGCCAATTCCAAATAAAATAGTGCATGAACAGTACAACAAATAAAGTATAAGTAAAGGAAAAACATGCAACAAGACAGGAGGCATCCCTAGACTACATATCTCATTCGAACTTGTCCCCACATGTAATCCACCTTTCTATGACTATGATCAACAATCAAATATAACCAAGAAATAATCCTTTTTATATAGCCCGGTCCCACCCTAGGATCCCCTCTAACCAACACCTAAGTGTTAAGCGAACAACCCTGTCTACACCAAGACCAACTCAATCAGACATAACCATATTCTCGATTACTCAAGGACCATAAGTAACTATCACAGTTCAATAACACAACCCGGTCCACTCATGGAACCAATAACAAAAGACATGATGCAACCAATATCCATGCAACAAATGCAGTAAAGTAAACCCATACCAAGCATGGTACCCGAGCCAAGCATTAGTATATCACATACTAGGCATTGTACCACAGCCAACCGTTAGTGTTATTTCGTACCAGGTGTGGTACCCGAGCCAACCTAATGTCAGTCAATCCATAGTCACAATGATGAATAATCAACTTGTAAACCAACAAGGAAACACACAGTTCAATTCACCAGACAATAAAATAGGACCCTTAGACATTCCTAAACAATTCCCTAAGCAATGCATCTCATACAACCACTTAGATAAGAGTACACAAACATACATCATTCACAGTAATAGTTAACCATCACCTACCTAAAAATGATCCAAGCTCTACTCAATCGGAGCTTTCCTGTTTGCCGAAGTTCTTTCTTGTTCTCGGTCTAAAACAATATACAAGTACTAAATTAATACACAAGGCATGTACATTACCCGGATTACACCAAATCCCAAACCCCAGGCCAACCATGATCATCCTATCCTCTTACCGGGCCTTTCCAGCATTAATTCTCCTAGTTCTACAATTTTTATGGATAAAAATTAAGAAATTTAGGTGACATGATCATAAAACAGTAAATTTAGCAACACCCAAGAACTTCTACACATAGAATCCCCATTTTTCCCTAGATTCTACCCTCCCTAAGTCATTCTAAACCTTTCCCCAAGTCCATTCCTAGAAATTTTACCGCATAGTAAAAGTATTACGGAGTTCGGGGAGTAGAAACCTTACTTTAGGGAAGAAAAATAATGAAGAATGGAGGAAAAATGCCAAAAATTGCCCTAGCCCTTCTCCCAAATGAATTTATGACTGAATATTTTTGGGGAAGTTTATGCATTAAATCCCATCACGCTCCACTATAGCGGTCTTCTCCACTATATCAGTACCGTCGTAGCAGAGTAAACCACTATGGTAGAGGTTGATCGACTTGACTTCCACTGTAGCAGTAATTTTTCCGCTTTAGCGGAGGTCGCCGTGGTGGATTGTCAATCACTATGGTGGTTTACACAGGATATAAAGTTATAAAATCTCCAAAACTACTGCATTTTGCAACACACTTATTTTCCCGATGTCCCGGAACAACCCCTTCACGTCAACCTCAATTCTGGGAGTTCTACTTACCCGAATTTGATTCTGAAAAGTCCCCCAGACTCCTTTATGTGTTAGCTACAAATAAAACTATCTCAAAACAAGACATCCAACCCAATACTTACCTAGATAACCCTAGAGAAAACCTCTCTACTAAACCAGCCGAGACTAGCCTTGCCCAAAATATCAAACTCCCAAACCCAGAGTTTTCTAACTCTAAAAATTAGCACGAAAGGTTTCCCCGTAACGACAGACCTGGTCATTATATGATCTAAGCAGCAATACACTCTTTACCAAGTTCTTGGGATCATATAAAAAATATTTGACCCATAATGAGAGAATCAAAACTCTAGAAGATGTTCGGAGGCACTTTGAGTTAGAAGAGTAAAGGCTTCAGGCTGCAAAGCTAATAGCTGAGTTGCATATGGCAACAACTTCTAAATTCAAGAATGATTCAAAGAGAAAGAACTGGGGAAAGAAAGTGGGCCATCTCAACCTCACCCAGCTCAACCTTCTAAGAAAAAAAAGACTAAAATCAGCAAGAACAAACATCCCAAATATGTTAATGTTGCAAAAGTGACATGCTTTAATTATGGAAAGAAGGGCCACTATGCCAGAGATTGCTCTGAGCCTTCAAGAAAGGCATTTTATCGAATTAGTGAACTTTGTGTTTCTAGGTCTGTTTTACTATCTGAATCTAATCCCCTTTCGGTAATTTACACATTTTCGCCTTTCTTGTACCATTAGAGCTTGCTTGTAGCGGCCCCAATTCATTTATGGCTTGTCGGGACTGGTAGTTCGGTGCCCAGACCATTTGTTTGTTCTTTATGGTCGTCCCTTATTTTAGAGCTTCAACTTTAGAAATCATTGACTTCAGTCAAAATTCTTGGTAATATCAAAGAATTAAACTAAGGTTCTAGGTCAAAGGAATCCCTTACACAAAAGTTTGAGTTGAAGAAATGCCTCATGTAACACCTCACCCATTTGGAAGGTTTAAATTAACCCGTACTTTCAGGGTAAGACTAATAGTGTCTAATATAATAATAAGGATGTGATATGAGGTATTATAATATCAAAATGGTTGTATGATAAGTTTTGAAGTCAAGCAAGTTGCGAAATAAAAGTCGGGAAAGGTTATCGTAAGTTTCTTTAATAAATTTTCTGAACTTTGGGTCAAATGTCTCAGAGCTTTTTTCTCAATATATAAATAGTTAAAATCCCCCGACCTACCAAATCGAAGTTCTATGAGTCTAGTTTCTAACACAATAAACCATTTGTCTATACGACTACAAAATAAAGAGATATTTGCATTTTCGTAAGACTATGCAAGCAGACACATCAAGGTGGGGCCCTATCCTAAGTCGGTTTGCCTTTATAAATCAGGTTATACTTCGTTTTGAACTCATAAAAACAGACCAAAACCATACAAAATAAGATATAAACCTTAGAAATTCTCCATGGACTTTGATGCTTTCAATTCGGAAGTTTAATGGAAGTTGCTCTACGTCGCAAGCTCGTCATTTTTGTATAGTCTGCCCCGTTGATTTCATGGAGTATCTTCGTGGGTGTTAATTCAGAGAGCTAGCATATGTTTATTGAGTATTTGGCAGTATCTAAGGAGTTAGATTGGCAAGGTAAGGATCCTGTACACTTATTTATTTGTCAAATCGAGATTCTAAGCTTCTAGTCACGAAAAGTAATATTTTCTGATAACTTGTAGTAGTTTCTTGTTGGATTTGGATCTGTTTTTTGTTCCTGCAAGGAGACAGGTTGTTTAGCTTGGGATATTGAATATTATTGTCCAGTAAATCTCTCCCCTACGATCCTCCTTCGTAATTACATATTCTAGTATCATTTTTACAGCTTTCCGAGCCACAAAGTGGTGTTTTGGATATTGTGGCTTTGGACAGCCCCTTTATCTTATTATGTTTGGTTATTGTTGTGGTTTACTGGTTGTGGTAAGGTGCTGGAGGGATTAGGAAATTTGTGCGTTGTTTTTGGGATCATATTCGGTAGTGATTGGATTGAACAACGTGAAGTATGCCTTGAAATAGTGCCTCGGGAGCTCGTCGCTCCTTTGAGATGTGGTTAACATATTGTTGTTGGATTTAGATGCCATTTATTATTGTTATTGGCCTCATTTTATGCTTTGGAGTTGGCTGGTTACGAGTGTGACATTAACACCTTATCAAATGGCTATGGCTCATTCTTGCAGCCTCGTCGATTCTAGCTATTGTTTCATTACCTTGGTTGGTCAAGCTTCATAGAGATGCCTTTGGGGCTTCAATTGAAATTATTTTTGTCATTTGGAGCTTCCCGGAGTAGTTCTAGCCTTGACGATGCCATTCCAGCAGCTAGTCATCGAATGAAAGGTAGGTTATGGCTTCCCCTATCTAGACTCTTCGTATATAGTCTATAAATGCATTAATTAGCATCCTTGGGTGGGTTGTTATAGGTTGGTACCCCAGACCTTATCCGCCTTTCGTCCGTCTACTTCATACTCTGTGTGTAGTACTCGCGTAGTATTGTGTATTACCCTTGTGGTTATGTGTGGGCTTGTATTGACTATGGAACATAGACGGTGGTTTATTGGAAATGTCCACGAGTCCCAGACATAGAGATTATCCTTTTAGGCTGGTTATGTCTGCTGAGTAGTTGTTGGGGCTGTGCAGGGCTGATAGGAATTGTTTTGAGATGTTGGGCTAATTTATATATTATGTGTGAGCATATCATCCATGAAAAAGGTTTTCCCCTTCATGTGTTACTACGATTTTGGCTATGAGCCACCATAGATGGTTTTCCTAAACTTGCATGGCCCCGGGGGCCTTTTTGGTCTATATGATGAGAAAAAAAAGGGATTTTGGATGATTGCAGACATGGTTTTATTACTGATACTCGTCTCTGCTGGGAAAAGCACCAGACTTGATTTTTTTACTGATAATAGTCTCTATCGGGTGGAGTACTAGACTTAATTTACTATTGTTTTAGACCCGGCCACACTCCGGGCACCGTTTAATAGGGTTACTGAGGCTTTTATCACTATTTTAGACCATCTTGTACCCGGACACCTTTGGAAGGGTTTTGAGACATCTTTTTTACTATTTTAGTCCTGGACAGAGTTTAGGCATGCACCTTTTAAGTTTTATCCACCGGCTTGAACCCGGACTCAATTACGAAGGGCATGTTTTTGATTCTGAGTTATAGTATGGGGTTCAGGACCTCCATGGACCTTGACGCTCTGGGCCTAGGGATTCGGGCCGCATGTGTCGGGGGAAAGGGTATATGATGGAGTAGATGTATACGGGCTGAGTCCTTCTATGGAACCTGCCTGTTGGGCCTGATCGGTACTGGAGGAGGTATATACAGAGGCTCTACTTCACCATGAGGTTTCATCCATCACATCATTATCATGCATTTGATTCCACCCTTGTTTGTTGTGTGTTCAGTGTATTCTTCGATTGTATGGGCGACCGAAGGGTTTGTATTCACTTGATTGCGTTTCTCGATTGTATGGGTGTCCGTTAGGACTATAGGTAGATTATATTTACTCCTATCATTATTTACAACTTGTCTTGGCACCTGGTTCTTGAAGGATTAGTGATGGTTAGCCTGTTAAGGCTTTAGTTGTGGGATTTCTGATTTTTGAGAACGCTAGGTAGTCCTATCTTGTTGAGGAACTTTTATGTGACCTTCTGAGCAGAGTGTGAGATTCTGGTTCAATTCTTTCTGGGAGTTGAGTGGTATCTCTCGATTATTATGGGTTAGTTATTTCCATCCTAGGGTTGGACTTGTGAGGTGATTCTTGTTTATCCTATCATATGAATGGATTGGTGTTATGATTTCCTTATACTTGTCGATTCCATTTTTGAGTTTGTTAGACTGCTTCCCTCCTTTTCCTTTACTTGAGGTTACCGGTATACCACCATTTTCTTAACTCTCTCTCTCTCTCTCTCTTTACTTACTTATATTGTTGTACAAGGACTCCAGGTGTGTTCTCCTTTCCTTCACCTGTGATTCTGTTTAGTTATATCCTCTATGCTAGCATGTGTTACTTTTAGCTCTTGGTTGCTGATGATCTGTGCCAGCTCCTTGTGCCTTTTTTATTGCTGCAGTGACAACTTTCTTGCTATCTATTACTTACTGCTTTTATATCTTATATGCACTCAGTCGGCCGATGGTGCCTTCTGAGTACCCATTATTTTGGTGCTCATACTAAACTTCTGCACTTTTTTGTGTAGATATTAGTTGGGTTTTCACTGTTGATTGCATTAGAGACTCGTATAGCTTTTGGGTGTTTCGAGACTAGGGTAAGCGCCTGACGGTCGAGGCTTGTCTACATCTCATATGTTGTATTGTTTCTCCTTGTACTTTCGAAGATAGATCTATGTTGTATTTTGCTACTACTAGCACTAGTACTCTATTAGAAGCTTTTGTACTATTGATACCAAGTCTTGGGGTTGGTGTAGTTTTCTTTATGTATTTATATTTGAGTTTTCCTTTCGCTTTGTCTACCTTTACATTCTGCTTCTGTTGATTTCAGATTGTTTTGCGTATTGGTTAGGTAGTAGCCCATTACTAGCCATTCCGGGCTATGGGGGTTGGTTCACCTACTGGGGGTTGTAGGTGCCATCATGACCTGAGAGATTGGGTTATGACAGCTTGGTATAAGAGTTCTAGGTTCATCGATGTCGTGGTACAGAATCAACTATCTACATAGAGTCTTGTGGATCAGTACGATGACGTCCGCATCTTATCTGCAGGAGGCTACAGGGCATTGTTTGGAAATGTTCCTTATTCTTGGATCCTTATCGTGTGTTTCTGGCTCAATAGACTTCAAAAACTTTGGTTGTTTCGTTCCTTCTCAAATGCCTAAGATGAGTTTGACAGTGGGTGGTGTTGGGGCTTCTGCGCTTGTTGCTTTAATGCCTCCGTCAGTACCAGGTCTTTAGAGTGGGAGTTTTCCACATCAGATAGGGGGTGTAGGGTCATCCCAGCCTCTGATTGTATTCATAACTACCCCAGTCCTTCAGGACACCATGGCTAGGACTCCGAGTACTCTGCTGGGTATTTCAGTACCCAATTCTACGAGCGGTGCTTCATTTAGGGTTGAGCTTTTAGTTCTTCAGCATATGTTATCTCCCTGGGCTTCAGTACCACCTGCTAGAGGTGGAGTGTAGGGTTGTAGGGGTGGTCTCCATGTGGTTAGAGGTAGCTTCGAGCTAGTGGTTCTGATAAAGGTTGCCGCCGATGTGGTAAATATGGGCACTCTATTAGGAATTACCCCATGATCGCGTATCCCTGTTAGCCTTGTTGTTATGATTGTAGAGTGATTGGTCAATTCTATAGAGATTTCCTCCAGCGAGGGATGGTTGAACCTTGCAGCTTCGACTACTCAGTCCAGAGTTAGATCTCGTCAGTTCGATGCCCCTCTTGGTGGGTCAGAGGTAGAGGTTCCTAATGTCGTTGCTCCAGGTAAGGCTGTTGTTACCTTCGGTTGGTAATAGTACTACTCGCCTTGATATTCTATCCCGTCTTTCGTATACTTGCATATATGCCTCTCTGCTACTTGTTTGGTTGTTCGAATACCTGGGTTGTAATATCTATGTATATATTTTCTTGGTAGATTATTCCTTAGTAGTGGATGGGGGTGAGTTATCTTTGTGAGGTGTTTTACCCGGAGTTGGAGCTCGTGGGTAGTTCCTATTAGTTTCTTTTCTGGTTTGATTTGTTTCCTTTTTTATTGTGGCTCTAGGCTTGTGTTGAGTCTTCCTTGTTGAGCGGTCCTAGATGGTTGTTGCCTAGGTTGTTATCTAGCATTTTCTAGAAGTCCTTGTGTTGGTTTGGTGTAACCAGTAGTTGTGTCGTAGTTTGAGCTCTTGTTTTGAGTTGAGAGGTGTCGGTTATGCTAGCGTGCATTGATTGGTTTAGGTTTCTTGGGTGTTTAGAGTCGACCCTCTTTGTTTGGTTGGTTTACGAGGTTGGCAAGTATGTGGGTTGTTCCCATAGTCTCCCTCAGTTTCTTGTCCGGTTGGGTTGTGTTATTATTTCCCCAGTTCCAATTAGAATGAATTTCGACCGTAGCCTCCTGGTTGAGTTGTATTCATTGCATATTAGGTGAGTCGAGCATCCGACCTATTTTATCATGCCTTGTTGAGTTTTGACAATGTAAGTTTGGTAGCTAAGAGAATGGCTCCAGGTTCTTACTTGAGGAAGAATTTGTAAGATTCAGTATATGCGATGGAAGGATTTTATTTAGTTAAAGAGGGAGGGAGATGACTCTTGGTTTGTGTTTATGTGTCTTAGTAGTTGACTGAGGTGGAGATGAAGGTTTGCTTTGGGATTATGTGTTGGTGATTTGATTCAGCCATCTACACATTGCAGTTGTTTTACCATTGATTTATTTTTGTTTCAGTAGCAGCATATGAGCCTACTCGCGGGTTCGATAGAAGAGTTGGTTGGTAAATTGGGATTTAGTTTTAGAATCATGGTTTGGCAAGCTATATCAAATAGTTCATGGCAGTTCCTATTGTGTTGCAGCATCCTAGTTCCGGGAGGCAGTGGGTGCGGGAAACTTAGATTCTTTACTTCAGTTTCGGATGCGGCTATCGGCCTTGGACACCTAGTCCTTGGATAACCTCAGTATTGGGCAGGATATTCCTGATTTCAGAGGTACTTTTCATGGCATGAAGTTTCTTCCATCTTGGTTGGACAGATGTAGTGGTGTAAGTTTGAGATTCAGCGGTGGTGTATGCTTCATATGGCCAGCTTGTGCGAGTTGAGACTAGTAGGTTTATATTTGAATTCTAATGGTACTTAGAGACTGGTGGTCACCATTCGTTTGCCGAGAATTTGAGAGCTTGTTTAGTTGATTCTTCTGGGGTTGTTATTTATGTGGGGTTCTAGCATTGGTTAGACTCGGCCAGTATGGACTAGAAGTTCGGTATGATATATGCTTTGAAATAGTTGGTTGTGTGCAGATCCGATAGAGCGGTTGATTCGAGCCAAAGGAATGAATTGAAGTTATATGCAAATTTCCATGGTTAGATGGTAACTTTGAATCCCAGGTACCTTTTTCTTTGCCTTTGGGGTGTTTCAACTTGATGTTCGTGGCAAGGTAGCCTTCTTTATGAGATAAGGGTTGTAAGGATATTTCAAATCCGAATGGTGTTTGAGTATTCTTAGAGTTTGGAGCTTAGATAGTAATTTTTGACATCGTGGTAGGCTTACCACACTCCTTGCAAAATCTTGGTTTTGGTTTGGGTCTGTCGGGCTGGTTGCCCTGGTTCCTTCGCCTCTAGTTGACTCAGATTTGGTCCAATTCAGCGAGGTTGGTTTCATTCTACAAGTTTGGAGGTTCTTCGCCAACACAAGGTATTCATATATGCCTCTCCTAACTTGGGTGTGTGGATTTCAGTCGGATTTAGATGGTTGGTTCAGTTGGGTTCAGTTATCGAGTTTGATGTTAGCAAAATTGTCCGTCCATTGGTTGATGGTCAGTCGGGGCAGGTTACTACAACTTTTGACGATATTCTTTGAATTGTTATCTTGGATGGTAAAAGTTAGTAGACTGTAGCTTGACTTGGACAGAACTTGAGTATAAAGGGTGACTTCCTTCGTGTTAGAGTATAAGAAAAAACTGTGTATTTCCGGTGTTTCAGTTGATGCTTCGATGATAGGTTTAGTGTTAGACTTATATGCAGCTTCTTGTTTGTGGTGCTAAAGGATTTAGTTCAGAATAAAAAAGGGTTTTGCAGAACTGCAGGTTCAAGAGTTAGAGTTTTGGGTTGATGGATTTTCTGGTAAACTTGGTTATTGTTTTGAGGATTCGAGTTATGTGTGTTGATCGCCTTGGTGCTCTTGTTTCGGTGTTGTGTCAGTGCTTTTTGGTTGAGATTCTCGAGGTTCAGTTTCGGTTGGCAGATCTTTAGAGGTTGAAATCTAGCTTGGCTAGTAAGAGGTTAAGGCTTGGTTGCTTTCTTTGGTTTTGTTTTGTTAGGTGTTGTACGATCATGGAGGCTACCTGGGTTGTCCGAGAGAGTAGTGCAGGCTTAGTATCTGCTGTTCTTAAATCTCTAGTATTTTCTTCTTTCCTGGCTTTTGCGGACGAAAGTCTTTTTAGTAGTGGATGATTAATGACCCTTCCGGTCATTTACACATGTTCGCCTTTCTTATTCCATTAGAGCTTGCCTGTAGCGTCCCCAACTCATTTATGGCTTGTCATGACTGGTAGTTCGGTGCCCAGGTTGTTTGTTTGGTATTTATGGCCGTCCCTTGTTTTAGAGCTTCAACTTTGGAAATCGTTGACTTCAGTCAACATTATTGGTAATATCAAAGAATTAAACTAAGGTTCTAGGTCAAAGGAATCCCTTACACAAAAGTTTGAGTTAAAGAAATGTCTAGTGTAACACCTCGCCCGTTTGGAAGGTTTAAATTAACTCGTACTTTCAGGGTAAGACTAATAGAGTCTAATACATTAAGAAGGATGTGTTATGAGGTATTATAATCACAAAATGGTTGTATGATAAGTTTTGAAGTCAAGAAAGTTGCGAAATAAAAGTCGGCAAAAGTTGTCGTAAGTTTCTTTAATAAATTTTCTGAACTGTGGGTCAAATATCTCAGAGCTTTTCTCTCAATATATAAATAGTTAAAAGTCCCCCGACCTACCAAATCGAAGTTCTACGAGTCTAGTTTCTAACACACTAAACCGTTCGTCTATACGACTACAAAATAGAGAGATATTTGCATTTTCGTAAGACTATGCAAGCAGACACATCAAGGTGGGGCCCTATCCTAAGTCAGTTTGCCTTTATAAATCAGGTTATACTTCGTTTTGAACTCATAAAAACAGACCAAAACCATACAAAATAAGATATAAACCTTAGAAATTCTCCATGGACTTTGATGCTTTCAATTCGGAAGTTTAATGGAAGTTGCTCTACGTCGCAAGCTCGTCATTTTTGTATAGTCTGCCCCATTGATTTCATGGAGTATCTTCGTGGGTGTTAATTCAGAGAGCTAGCATATGTTTATTGAGTATTTGGAAGTATCTAAGGAGTTAGATTGGCAAGGTAAGGATCCTGTACACTTATTTATTTGTCAAATCGAGATTCTAAGCTTCTAGTCACGAAAAGTAATATTTTCTGATAACTTGTAGTAGTTTCTTGTTGGATTTGGATCTGTTTGTTGTTCCTGCAAGGAGACAGGTTGTTTAGCTTGGGATATTGAATATTATTGTCCAGTAAATCTCTCCCCTATGATCCTCTTTCGTAATTACATATTCTAGTATCATTTTTACAGCTTTCCGAGCCACGAAGTGGTGTTTTGGATATTGTGGCTTTGGACAGCCCCTTTATCTTATTATGTTTGGTTATTGTTGTGGTTTACTGGTTGTGGTAAGGTGCTGGAGGGATTGGGAAATTTGTGCGTTATTTTTGGGATCGCATACGATAGTGATTGGATTGAACAACGTGAAGTATGCCTTGAAATAGTGCCTCGGGAGCTCATCGCTCCTTTGAGATGTGGTTAACATATTGTTGTTGGATTTAGCTGCAACTTATTATTGTTATTGGCCTCATTTTATGCTTTGGAGTTGGCTGGTTACGAGTGTGACATTAACACCTTATCAATTGGCTATGGCTCATTCTTGCACCTTCATCGATTCTAGCAATTGTTTCATTACCTTGGTTGGTCAAGCTTCATAGAGACGCCTTTGGGACATTAGTTGAAAGTATTTTTGTCATTCGGAGCTTCGCAGAGCAGTTCGAGCCTGGTCGATGCCATTCCCGCAGCTAGTCATCGAATGACAGGTAGGTTATGGCTTCCCCTATCTAGACTCTTCGTATATAGTCTATAACTGCATTAATTAGCCTCCTTGGGTGGGTTGTTATAGGTTGGTACCCCAGACCTTGTCCGCCTTTCGTCTGTCTACTTCATACTATGTGTGTAGCACTCGCGTAGTATTGTGTATTACCCTTGTGGTTCTGTGCGGGCTTGTATTGACTATGGGACATAGACGGTGGTTTATTGGGAATGTCCGCGAGTCCCGGACATAGAGATTATCCTTTTAGGCTGGTTATGTCTGCTGAGTAGCTGTTGGGGCTATGCAGGGCTAATAGGAATTGTTGTGACCCGTTGGGCTAATTTATATATTATGTGTGAGCATATCATCCATGAAAAAGGTTTTCCCCTGTATGTCTTACTATGATTTTGGTTATGAGCCACCATAGATGGTTTTCCTAAACTTGCATGACCCCGGGGGGCCGTTTTTTGTATATATGATGAGAAAAGGGGGATTTTGGATGATTTCAGACTTGATTTTATTACTGATACTGGTCTCTGCCAGGCGGAGCTCCAAACTTGATTTTACTACTGATAGTAGTCTCTGCCTGGTTGAGAACTAGACTTGATTTACTACAGTTTTAGACCCAACCACACTCAGGGCACCCTTTGAGAGGGTTATTGAGGCTTTTATCACTGTTTTAGACCCGGTTGTGCCCGGGTACCTTTGTAAGGGTTTTGAGACATCTTTTTTACTATTTTAGTCCTAGACAGGGTCTAGGCATGCACCTTTTGAGTTTTAGCCACTAGCTTGAACCCGGACTCGATTTCAGAGGGCATATTTTTTATTCTGAGTTATAGTATGGGGTCCGGGACGTCTATGGACCTTTTCGCTCTAGGACTGGGGCTTCGAGCAACGTGTGCCGAAGGGAAGGGTATATTGTGGAGTAGAGGTATATGGGATGAGTCCTTCCATGGAACCTGCCTTCTGGACCCGATCAGCACTGGATGAGGTACATACAGAGGCTCTACTTCACCCTGAGGTTTCATCCATCACATCATTATCATGCATTGGATTCCACCTTTGTTTGTTGTGTGTTCAGTGTACACTCTTGTTGTATGGGCGATCGGAGGGTTTGTATTCACTTGATTGCATTCCGCGGTTGTATGGGAGGGCGTTGGGACTGTAGGTAGATTATATTTACTCCTGTCTTTATTTAGAGCTTGTCTTGGCACCCAGTTCTTGAAGGATTAGTGATGGTTAGCCTGTTGAGGCTTCAGTTGTGGGATTTATGATTATTGAGAGGGCTAGGGAGTCCTATCTTGTTGAGGCACTTTTGTATGGCCTTCTGAGGAGAGTGTGAGATTCCGGTTCTATTCTTTATGGGAGTTGAGTGGTATTTCTCGGTTATTGTGGGTTAGTTATTTCAATCCTAGGGTTGGACTTGTGAGGTGATTCCTATTTATTCTATCATATGAGTGGATCAGTGTTATGATTTCCTTATACTTGTCGATTCCATTTTTTAGTATGTTAGACTGCTTCCCTCCTTTTCCTTTACTTGAGGTTACTGATGTACCAGGATTCTACGGCACATTTGACGCCTTTAACTAAGAATACTCGGGAGTTTTCAAGCAACTTTTGTGGTTTTTGATGTTTTATTGTTATATTTGTAGGAAATGGAGCTAGAGATAGAAACAGAAGAAAACATATTCAAAAA
The DNA here is from genome assembly GCA_003996215.1 of Jaltomata sinuosa. Classification (NCBI taxonomy): domain Eukaryota; kingdom Viridiplantae; phylum Streptophyta; class Magnoliopsida; order Solanales; family Solanaceae; genus Jaltomata; species Jaltomata sinuosa. Next base: position 81,078 of record QJPP01004915.1, read on the forward strand.
CCTCAACTAGTTAAGACTGACGGCTCGCATGACTGACCATCACACCTGTGACTGGCCGTCAGCTAGGCCGCCAGAATGAGATAGCAATTTCATCGAGCACTACCTAGGAGTGACAACCCATCTAACGGCCCGTCATTGGCCTGACGGACCGTCACCCAGGACACCAATATAAAAAGTTGTAAGTCGTCACCTGCTGGATGACTTACCTGAGAATTTTCCTGGAAGCTCACTGTTTAGCTGTGATGGCTCAAGTGATGGCCCGTCACATCCATGACGGTCCGTCAGGCGACCCTTCAACGCGAAGCGGGATTCCGAAAATTCTATTTTTGGAATTTATTTCCTGGACTACTATAAATACCCAGTGTTAGGGTTATTTTATTATCGATTTACCCGATACTTTTTCTCATATTTTGAGTGACTTTTTGAGAGGAAAAATACGACATACACGTTTCTTTCTTCTTCCTCGATTACTCTTGGGATTTTTGGCTTCTTGTTCTTGGATAATTGAAGTAAATTTCATACTATTTGTAAGAATCCTTCTCTTATTATGAATATGATTTTCTTCTATTTCTTTAATAGCATGAGTAGCTAATTCTCCACAAATAGGGTTGTGCAAGCCATGGCAAAAGTAACAATATAGATTTCGGGTAGCGTAGGGTTCAATTTATATGTTGTCACATTGTTAATCATTTGTTATTTACGTTTTCTAATGGTTGCAAACATTAGAAGATACCCAGGTTTGATTTGCTTGAACAAGGAGATTAAAACCGGGAAATTTGATTAACTACGAGAATTCGAGACTACCAACTCTCATCTTATGATTAATGTTGTAACTAGATTAATCTACTTGATGTTTAGGATTGAAATAAGAAAGTTCACCTTTTCAAGTTTGAGAGAATTGAAAAGGAAATTAATCTATTTGGTTGAGAAACGTTTAGATGATACCATTAATTCAATCATATCGTGATATACATATAGAAAGAACCCGGTTAAGCTTTGAGTTGAAATTGTTACGACGCCATGGTGAACACTTCCCAAGTTCACCTCTTCTACTGAATTTTACTCGGTAAAACTTGTAATTTGTTATTTGAAACAATCAAAATTTGATCCATACAACCCCCCCATTTACCGGAAACTATTGATTATTAGTCATCTAATTCACTAACGACTTAATTTGCACCTTATTCCCTGTAGGATCGACCCCAACCTCTGTTGGGTTCTATATTTGACGACGACCGCTTATGCTTCTTAACTGAGGTGTAATTTGGGCGTATCAAATTTTGGCGCCGTTGCCGAGGGATACGGTTGTTTATTAAGTCTGGTGTGTTTATTTGACTCTTAGTCATATTTCCTGCTTTTAATTTTATTTGTTGTTTTTGTTTGTTACAGGGTACATAGTTGTGCATGCCAAGTACCCGGCGCTCGGGTGAATCAACATTACCTTACGATCCCGAGCTTGGTAGAATGTTTAGGCAAACCATGAATGCACAACAACAAGAGGCAGCAAGACTAGCTGCAGCTCAGCAGGCCCAACAACACGTAAATGTTGATGATATTAAGGACAATGTTGGGCTGGATGATGAGGCTGCAACGTGTGATGGTAGAGCTGCGGAGCATGTTGAAAATATAGCCCCCGCAAACCAAAGGCAGCAGCAGAGGGGTAGAAGTCGACAGCAACTGAGGCAATTTGCTTTGGATGATGATGAGTATATTGACTTAGATAGAGTTGGTGCCACGGGCGCTATTGCGCTTCCTCCGCTATCGCCTGGGGCCAAGTTCAACATTACTAGCATAATGCTCCAGCTGCTGAACTTAAAGGGACTGTTCCGTGGTGTTGCTGGTGATGATCCAAACCGACACCTGATGAATTTTGTGGGTATCTGCAAGTCATTCGAATTGCCTGGAGTAAGTCAGACAGTGATCAGGCTCAGGTTATTTCCGTTGTCTCTGTCTGATGAGGCAACATTATGGTTGACAGAGCTAACTCCCGACTCTATCACAACCTGGGGAGAGTTGAAATGAGCTTTCCTAGAAAGGTTCTTTCCTCTCTCTAGGATGATACAGTTGAGGGATGAAATTAGCAACTTCGGACAACAACCTCATGAGGCTTTACATGAGACTTGGTTGCGGTTCAAGAAGAAGCTGACACAATGCCCGAACAATCAGTTCACCAATAATTTCCTTATGCAGACATTCTACAGGGCACTGAATTTGGCTACCAAGCCGACACTGGATAATGCAGCAGGTGGAGCATTTATGGGTCTCACTTTTATTGAGGCCACAACTATTTTGGACCGGCTCACCAAAACCAACAGGGCCTGGCATACCCGGGATACAGAGGTAGCAGCTAGCACTTATGCAGTTGGTATGTCAGCAGAGCAGCGCATGAAGGAGGAAAAGCGGGACCAAGATATGGCCCATCTGAAAACCCAAATGGACCTACTGACAAAGCATTTGTTGTCAGGAGGTATTGAGAAAGTGAAAGTTGTGGGTTCCCAAAGTAGAGAAACAGAGTCTGGGTCTGATGAGGAGGCCAATTATTTGGGTGGTTTCCAGGCTTATGACCAAGGAAACCAAGGTCGGAACAATTACTATGAAAAGTCGGGTTATAAGAGTCGAGAACAAGGTGATTGGAGGAGCAAAGACGATAGAGGTGGATTATACATACCACCTGGGAATCGTGACAAAGCTAGCAATGAGTCAGGTACGTCCAAACTAGAGAATATGATGGCTAAGATGCTGTTGAAGGTGGAATCGACTGACTCCGGGGTAAAGGATATGAGGACTGAATTATCAGTAATGAGTCAAGTAGTGGATTCACATTCTACCTCGATCAAGCAATTAGAGTAGCAAGTAAGTCAAATCTCGGCGTCTATAAATCAAAGGAAGACAGGTACCTTGCCGAGTGACACCATTCAAAACCCAAGGAATGACGGGAGTTATATGGCGATCACTACGAGAAGTGGTAAAATATTATCGGAATACCATCCGGTAATTCAGACTCAGAAAGGTAATGTTGCTGAGTAAGATGAGTTAGTAGATGCTGAAAATATGGTCGATAAGGGTGTGAGGGTATCTATTGAAAAACCCACTGCGATAGAGGATGCTACTCAAGTGCTCACGGATAAAAGCAATGAAGTTGAAAAACTTCCAACTATGATGCCTCGGCCACTGCCTCCTTTCCCACAATGGTTAAAGAAGAAAGTGGAAGATAGCAAGTTCCTAAATTTCATGACCATGCTCAAGAAGATATCAGTGAACATCCCACTGGTGGACGCTCTTGAACAAATGCCCGGATATGCCAAGTTCATAAAAGACTTGATTACCAAGAAGAGGTCAGTGAGCTTTGAACCAGAAGATAACCTCCACCACTGCAGTGTTATTTCTTCAAGATCGTTAGTGGAAAAGAAGGAAGATCCAGGTGCTTTTACTGTTCCCTGTACTATTGGGAAATTCAACTTTGAAAAAGCCTTATGTGATCTTGGTGCTAGCATAAACTTGATGCCGCTAGCAGTCTATAAACAGTTGGGTTTGAGAGCTCCCAAATCAACTACCATGAGGGTGTTAATGGCTTACCGTTCAGTAAAGAGACCGGTGGGAATATTATATGATGTGCTGGTAAAGATTGGTAAGTTTATATTCCCAGCTTACTTTGTAGTCTTAGATTGTGAAGTGGACTTTGAAGTTCCCATAATCTTGGGACGACCATTGTTAGCCACTTCAAGAGTGTTGGTCGACATGGAAAGAAACAAACTGACATTCAGATTAAATAATGAATTGGTCAAGTTTGATGTGTGTAAATTGATGAAGCCACCAAGAGACATGAGAGTGGTCTCGGTTATCAATGTTATTAATGAAGCCCCTATGGATGTGCATATTGAGGAGAAAGGTTTTGTTGAGACCCTAGCTGTTATGAGAATGATGTTGGGATCGCAAGAAGAGAAACCTATAGAGGAAGGCGGTGAGAACAAATCAAGAAAAAGAAAACACCGCCAGAGAACCAGCAAAGAAAAAGAGTTAGAAAGATTAAAGAAGTTGTCTCAACTAACTGAGGAGCCGATAAAAGAGAAAGTTGGAGCTCAACAGGATGATGTCGCTTGCACCTATTCCAGCGATTGCTCCTGCTTTGGAGACCCTGGTGGTCTCCAACATCATGCCAGACTCTGAGTCCTATGGGCTTCACATGTATTCCTTTCTCTCACAGTTTTAGCTTTCACATGTATGCATTCGGGACAATGCACGAGTCTAAGTTGAGGGTGTTGGGATACCTGTGAGTCTTTCACCACCGAGGGTTTTTGTTGTCGTGTTTCTTTTCCCTCCGGTGTGCTATCTAGTAGAACCGGCATGTTTAGATTGTCATTTTAAATTTTGTTTGTGTTGTTTTCTGGTGTCTATAGAAAGCATGGCTTTTTGGAAAGTTGAACTAAAAGGAGCTCTCCCTGAAAAAAGTTGATTTTGAACTTATGTTTGAAACGATTGACTGTTCTGGATCCTTGAATGTTATTCTGTGGTTGTGATTGTAATAATTATGCTTAAGCCGAGCTGTTGTTTTGATAGTTGGTAGTGGTATGGTTTCTTGGTGCCAAGTGTGTGTGAGCATTTTTTTTTATAAACTCTTATTTTGTGCATGCATCTAGAACTTGCCTGGCCTATGTTGTTAAGTTTGAAGTTTGGTTGCTTAGGAAAGGATCACATGCCCTTTTTGTTTGCAGTCCACTTAGCATATAAGACCGTCCAAATGCAAATAATCCCTTTGATCCCTGTTTGAGCCATAATTGACCCTATTCTTTCAATAACCTGTCACCGTTTCTTTTTAACTTTGAATCCCTATTTTGGCCCTGGTCCTTCCTTGGACATCGTGCACCTCAACTCAGGCAATCAACCTAAGTTGAGGGTGGCTACTATAGAGGTAAATGATAAGAAAAATAGGATGGATAAGATTGGTTGTGGATAGAATGAAAATCTCGGGTGTGTGCCTAAGAAAAGAAAGAAAAAGAAAAGAAAAAGAGATGAAAAAGAATTGTCAAAATAAAGAGGCCGCACCTGTAGCTAGAAATAAAAAGGTGAATAAGGATGAACGAAGAAAAGTTAAGTGGAAATAGTAGGTCGGTGATTCCAAGGAGGGCTTAGTCACTAACCCCTAAATGTATCCTACATGCACCCAAAGCCTCATTACAAGCCAAAACAAGTCCTGTAGTGATCCTGAGCGGCTAACTGAAAAAAAACAAAAATAGGATAGCAAGGGCAAGCTTATGGCATCACATGTGCATTGTATGAAATCGTTTGTGAGTGTGAGCGCCTTACCTAGTCCCAAATCTTGTATGTAGGACTTCTTTGTGGTGAGGGTACCGAGATTTCTGTATTATCTATTGACTGTTGGGATAGCTATTGTGTGTGTATGTAGAGTATTCTATCATATCGTTATGACATGTTTGTATCCTTGCAAGTTAGCGTTTCATACATTTGTTTGCTACCGGGGGTCTTGATATAAATTTAATAAACTGTTGAGTGGCCATGATTTGTTAGAGATATGTGTTGGTATTCTTAGTTGAGTCATCATTTTGTTTTTGTTGTCATGTTGCTTGAGGACAAGCGAACGTTTTAAGTTGAGGGTGTTGATGTACCAGGATTCTATGGCACATTTGACGCCTTTAACTAATAATACTCGGGAGTTTTCAAGCAACTTTTGTGGTTTTTGATGTTTTATTGTTATATTTGCAGGAAATGGAGCTAGAGATGGAAACGGAAGAAAAAATGTTCAAAAACCTCAACTGGTTAAGCCTGACGGCTGGCAGGACTGACCGTCACACCTGTGACTGGCCGTCAGCTAGGCCGCCAGAACGAGATAGCAATTTCATCGAGCACTGACTAGGAGTGACGGCCCATCTGATGGCCCGTCACTGGCCTGACGGACCGTCACCCAAACCACCAATATAAAAAGCTGTAAGTCATCACCTGCTGGACGACTTACCTGAGAATTTTCTCGGAAGCTCACTGTTTAGCTGTGACGGCTCAAGTGACGGCCGGTCACATGCATGACGGTCCTTCAGGCGACCCGTCAACGCGAAGTCGGATTCCGAAGATTCTATTTTTGGACTTTATTTCCTGGACAACTATAAATACCCTGTGCTAGGGTTATTTTATTATCGATTTACCCGATACTTTTTCTCATATTTTGAGCGACTTTTTGAGAGGAAAAATACGACATACACGTTTCTTTCTTCTTCCTCGATTACTCTTGGGATTTTTGGCTTCTTGTTCTTGGATAATTGAAGTAAATTTCATACTATTTGTAAGAATCCTTCTCTTATTATGAATATGATTTTCTTCTATTTCTTTAATAGCATGAGTAGCTAATTCCCCACAACTAGGGTTGTGGGAGCCATGGAAAAAGTAACAATATAGATTCCGGGTAGCGTAGGGTTCAATTTATATGTTGTCACGTTGTTAATCATTCGTTATTTACGTTTTCTAATGGTTGCAAATATTAGAACATACCTAGGTTTGATTTGCTTGAACAAAGAGATTAAAACCGGGAAATTTGATTAACTACGAGGATTCGAGACTACCAACTCTCGTCTTATGATTAATGCTGTAACTAGATTAATCTACTTGATTTTTAGGATTGAAATAAGAAAGTTCACCTTTTCAAGTTCGAGAGAATTGAAACGGAAATTTATTTATTTGGTTGAGAAATGTTTAGATGATACCATTAATTCAATCACATCGTGATATACATATAGAAAGAACAAGGTTAAGCTTTGAGTTGAAATTGTTATGACGCCATGGTGAACACTTCCCTAGTTCACCTCTTCTACTGAATTTTACTCGTTAAAACTTGCAATTTGTTATTTGAAACAATCAAAATTAGATCCATACAAACTCCCCCAATTTACCAGAAACTATTGATTATTAGTCATCTAATTCACTAACGACTTAATTTGGACCTTATTCCCTGTGGGATCGACCCCAACCTTTGTTGGGTTCTATATTTGACGACGACCGCCTGTGCTTCTTAACTGAGGTATAATTTGGGCGTATCAGTTACCGATATACCTCCATTTTCTTAACTCTCTGTCTCTCTCTTTACTTACTTATATTGTTGTACAAGGACTCCAGGTGCGTTCTCCTTTCCTTCACCTGTGATTCTGTGTAGTTATATCCTCTATGCTGGCATGTGTTACTTTTAGCTCCTGGTTGCTGATGATCTGTGCTAGCTCCTTGTGCCTTATTTATTGCTTCAGTGCCTACTTTCTTGCTATCTGTTACTTACTGCTTTTATATCTTATATGCGCTCAGTCGGCCAATGATGCCCACTGAGTACCCATTGTTTTTGTGCTCATACTACACTTCTGCACTTTTTGGTGCAGATATTAGTTGGATTTTTTCCGTTGATCGCGTTGGAGACTGGTGCAACTTTTAGGAGTTTCGAGACTAGGGTAAGCGCCTGACGGTCGGGGCTTGTCTACATCTCATCTGTTGTACTATTGCTCCTTATACTTTTGGAGATAGATCTATGTTGTATTCTGTTACTACTAGCACTGGTACTCTATTAGAAGCTTCTGTACTATTGATACCAAGTCTTGGGGTTGGTGTAGATTCCTTTATATATTTATATTCGAATTTTGCTTTCGCTTTGTCTATTTTTACATTTTGCTTCCGTTGATTTCAGCTTGTTGTGCGTATTTGTTAGGTAGTAGCCCATTACTAGTCATTCCGGGCTACGTGGGTTGGTTCGCCTACTGGGGGATTGGAAGTGCCATCATGACCTAAGAGATCAGGTCATGACATTGTGGATTGTAGACTCAGGAGCAACATAACATATAGCATAGGAGCGAACTGCTTTTGCTGAGTTTTGACGAATTTTACAAGGAGTAAAGTAGGTATATGTGGGTAACAACAATAGAGCTTCCATTGAGGGAATCGGCACGTACAAGTTAGTCATGCATGGAGGTCGAGACCTGATGCTACATGATATCCTCTATGCACCAATAATTCATCAAAATATTATTTCAGTCTTTTTTTTGCTTAAGTTAGGATATAATTTATTCTTTCATGACCATTTTTTTAAGTGAACTTTTGGATCAACTTTATTTGGTTTTGGTTATTTCAATGGAGGTTTATTTATTATAGATTTGGATTTTAATTCATTTAATAATAATGTCTATTTTTCAATGTTTGCTTCTTCAAATTAATATGATTGTGATTTAAACATATGACATGCTAGACTAAGTCATATTGGACAACAGAGAATGCAACGGCTAGCGAAACCAGGTTTTCTTACTGGCATTGCACATGTGGAATTATCCACTGGTGAAAATTGTCTAGCTGGAAAATCTGCGAGGAAACCTTTCGGCAAAGCGACTAGAGCAGACTATCCTTTGCAATTAGTCCATTCAGACATCTGTGGCCCTATGAATATTAGGGCTAGGCATGGAGCAAGTTATTTCATTAAATTTATTGATGATTTAACTTATTTTAGTTATGTCTATTTAATTTCTCACAAATTAGAAGCAATAATTTGGTTCAAAAGATATATGAGCTTAGTGAAAAATCAATTAGACAAGAAGATAAAAGCTCTTTGAACTGATCGTGGCCGAGAATAATCTGCTCAATTTAATGGGTTATGTGATGAAAAGGGAATAGTTCATCAGTTGACTATTCCAAATAGTCCACAATAAAATGGAGTTGTAGAGAGAAGAAATAGAACGATCCTTGAGATGGTTAGGTCCATGATGGCACAAGCCATCCTTCCAATCAATTCTTGGGGTGATGCTTTGCTTACTACAACCTATGTACTTAACAAAGTGTCTACAAAATCAGTTGCAACCACTCCATATAAGTTATGGACTAGAAGACATCCTATCCTGAGTGTACTACCTTGGGGTTGTGCTGCCTATACACATGATTCCTCTCACAAATATGGTAAATTAGGTCCAAGAGGAAAGAAAAGTATCTTTATAAGGTACTGAGAAACCTCTAAAGGTTATGTGCTTATAGGTGAGCAAAATATTGGAAGTATAACTGAATTTGAATCACGAGATGTCACATTCCTCGAGAATGAGTTTCCTAAGAAGGGAGAGATAGGTCAAGACCTGTCCCTGTTTGAGCTAAGGGATCATGACATAAAAGGATCACTTCATTCGAGTGAGAGTATTTTAGCAGATGATGAATTAGTACCTCTTTCATCAGCAGATGCGAATGAAATTAATCCTTTTACACTTAATGAGAGTGACCAAATGAATCTTGTTCCGAGTGGGAGCGAGATGCTCACCGATCTTGTTCCAAATGGGAGTAGGATGAAAGTTCTTGATCCAAGTTGGAGAAATATTGATCCGAATGGGAACAATGATGAATCACAAATTAAATGTGGTTCTCGTAAAAAGACTCCCCATCGATGATTTAATATTGAAGGAGGTGAACTATTTATGATGCTCCTATAAGATGAAAATGAGTCTAAAAATGTGAAGGAGGCCTCTCATGCACTTCTAAGGATAAATGAACAAAAGCAATAAAGATTAATTAGAGTCTATGAAAGTCAACAAAGTCTGGGAACTAGTTGACCTCCCTGAGGGACGCAAACCTATTGGGAGCAAGTGGGTTCTAAAAATCAAGCTTAAGGCTGATGGCACAGTTGAGAGACATAAAGCTCGACTGGTAGAAAAAGGGTACGCACAACAAAAGGGAATACACTACGAAGAGACTTTCTCACCTGCTGTATGATTTACCTCTGTTTGCTTGGTTCTAGGTATAGTTGCAAGCATGGATCTTGAATTACATAACATGGATGTAAAAACTGCCTTTCTCAATGGAGAATTAGATGAAGAATTTATATGGAACAACCTGAATGTTTCATTAAAAAGGTCTACGAACAAAAGGTTTGTAAACTTTTGAAGTCTATTTATGGTCTTAAACAATCTTCAAGGAAGTGGTATATACATTTTCAAAATGTTGTTGTTTCTAATGGTTTTACCATGATGGATGAAGATCATTGCGTTTATACCAAAAGACCAAGAAATAAACTTATAATTTTGACATTGTATGTAGATGGCATACTTATACCTAGAAATGATATGGAGTTTATAACCGAGATTAAGTCTTGGTTGTCTTCTCAATTTAAGATGAAAGATATGGATGAAACTGCATATATTTTTAGAGTTAAGATTTCTAGAGATTGTCCAAAGAAACTATTGTATCTCTCTCAAGAGAATTACATTAGAAAAGTTCTTGAACAATTTAATATGCAAAATAGTAGACCCGTTGACACTCCTATTAGTAAAGGCCAATCCTTGGGCAATCAAATATGTCCTAAGACTCTTGAAGAGAAATAAAGAATGAACTGAGTAACGTATAGGAGAATAGTTGGATGTCTAATATACGCTATGGTGTGTACTAGACCTGATATCTATCAAGCAGTTGGCTTGGTAAGTAGATATCAAACTAGCCCAGGTTTAACACATTGGCAAGCAGTAAAGAAAATCATGAGATATCTTAAAGGGACAACTGACTATGCACATTGGTACCAAGGCAACAAAGATCTGCGATTAGTTGGATACAGTGATGCTGATCATGAAGGAGATCTAGACGAGAGGAAGTCTACCTCAGGATATATTTTCTTACTCAGGGATGGCGCCATATCATGTGGTAGTAAGAAACAATTATGTATATCATTATTTATGATGGAAGCCGAATATGTGGCTCTCACATCAGCAACACAAGAAGTTGTTTGATTGAAAAAGTTCTTGGAACACATATTGGATATCACAGAAAATACTGAATTAGTGTTAGTCTACTGTGATAGTGAGGCTGCTATATCCTCTAACAAGGACCCTAAATTTCATAGTAAACCCAAACACATAGATATCAAGTATAACTATGCGAGATATATGGTTAGATGCAAGGTAGTGAATGTGAAATATGTTTCTACACAAGATATGTTGGCAAACCCATTGACCAAGCCTTTGTCTAGAGATGCATTTGTGAGACATACTTGGTCTCAATGCTTGCGTAGATTCTAAGATACTTCATTTTGTATTTTATCTTCCTATGTTCACAAGACTTATGTTCTTTAATTATCAATAAAGTTGATTTACATACATACATATTCTAATTGTTGAATGTTATTCTTTATTCATTCATTTTGATGAGTATGTCGAGTAGACAAGAGGTTAGCCTTCTCACACAGGTAACCGCCTCCTAGTCTTAGTGATGAGTGGAGATGAGCCTGGAATTTAAGCAAAATTATCAAATGGATAATTTGAGAGCTATAAGCTTAAAATCATGAAAGTTTCTTGAATAATGACACAAGGTCGTTCAGGTGAAAAATGTTCACCTAGTCTACTTAGTGAGCCAGATGTGAGTTAAAATGATATTGTAGATCTAAGAATTCATATTTAGATACATATGGTGTCTAGGTATCATCTGTACAACATTCTGTTAAAGACAAAGACATACACTCTATGTAAAGGAGAAAATGTTGTAGCATGTGTTTCATACCATGTGTACTAATGTCGACCAAATGGGTTAAACATACGTTCATTCTCAACTTATTGTAGTGTGAAATTAGAGCTTTTAAGATGGCTCAAGATTTGTGTGATGACCCAAAAGCTCAAGTCATGATGGCACCTACTATAACCCACAAGTAGGTAAGCCAACCATTAGTTCGGAACTACAAGTAACAGGCTAACACAAGCAAGAACCCAAAAGCAAAAGAAATATCAATAAGCAGCAAAAGTTAAGGTAAACCAACAAAAGTAAAAGGGAAAGAAGAGAATAAAAACACACAAGAATCCCCTGAGACCTGATGTCAGTCGGTACAAGTGCTACTACTACTTAGATGTTCTAGATATAGAAAACAAAAATATGGACAATCTCTGAAAGTACAACAGAAGACTAGTCCAAAGGTAGAGGGAGATGGATCAAATTCGATCGCTAAGAGCTCACCCAATGTCTCCAGTCTGCAACCCTGCATGGACATCAATCAACGGTGATAACTCATACTAGGATCTGCATCAATAAAAGATGCAGAAGTGTAGTATGAGTTCCAAAACACACGATACCCAGTAGGCATCATGGGCCGACTGAGCTCAAATAAGATATAAACATAACAAAATACGAATATAACCCAAGGGTAAGAAAGATGAGTCGGAAGGAAATATAATGGTCAAAACCTAGATAAAAAGGCGAAATACCACAATAATATGAAAGACCTATTAATAGTCCAGCAACAACCAAATCGGGCTTCCCCGAGTCTAGAAAGTCCACCCAAATAAAGCAAGCCAACTATACACAGAGTTTGATAGTAAAGATGTTCAAGGAATACCATGAAATGCGATGGGAAATAAATGAAATGAAATATTGCCAATGCAATAATGAATGAAACCCTAACTTACCTAGTGGGCCGCCAGAGCTTACCAATCAATATCATACCATAATACCTATAATCTCAATGCAGGCCACTAGAGCTTATCAATACCACATAATCCACATATAATAAGAAAATCCAGAGTATTCTCATGGGCCGCTGGAGCTTACCAATATAAATGAGAACCATAATGTAAAAGCCCGTATGTATGCATAGGGGGCAGCCAAAGCTTATCAATATAATCCCACAAAATCAATGGAAAGTAACGTTCAGAATTGTCTCTCATACCTAATACATAAAATAGAAGTATTTTCCCATTTAGAAGCCAGTAAATCAGTGATGTACCTTTTCTCTTTAGTAGCACAAGTTTATAGAAAAAGAAATTGTTTTCCCTTTTTATTAACCAAAAACAGTGATAAAAGTGGGACGCTCACCCTGGATCTCCAATCATTTAAAAAGGAAGTATTTTGGACTTTTAGACATAAGCAATCAACTTAAACCAGTGAAATATTTCCTTAATTTGAAAACCTTTTGTTAAAAAGAAGGGTTCCTTATTAAACCATCGAGCCATTCAATTCTCGTCAATCTATACCATTCAATCCCCATCAATTCGTACCATGACCCAGTCATATGCAGAAGGGGATGAAAAATAATCAGCCCAAATGTATGTATGAATACATGTAAATGCATGCAGTTATACCAAGATAGGGGATTTCACCCTTCATATCAAGAATGTACTAACCTAGACTTCCGCCAACTCAACACCATCGCCTCAGGCCCAGAAATACTCATACCGTAGCCAACATAGGAAAATAATAAGATAAGAACAGCCAGGAAGTTAAGTAAGAGACTACTCTACCACGAACTATACCTCAACAAGTGCTAAAGCTACATATTCTAGTACCAATACAAAAAGCAAAACACTACACTAACTACCACCTCCAACGGACCCGCCTAAGGTAATCGACTAACTGGAACTATGCAGAAAGCATACTACAAAGAGAAACTTAAGCAAAACACAACCATACTAACCTGGGTTACCACCAATCCATCCTCCACAGCCTCGGGCCCATAAGTATATGATAAATAGAACACCAAATGATTAAGAATAGTAATAAAATAAAACAATGATAACGCCTACTCTATCACAAACCCTTATCTAAATCTAGGCTAAGGCTCCCTAAATCTAGCAACCTTGACCACAAGTAGCATAAACTAAGCTAAGTCACCTAATCCTAAGCCCAAGGATGCTACACCACTTACGCCAAGTTTTATTGAAAGGTTATAGCCTATACTAAGGATTTGCTAGCAAGAATCATCTCTAAGGCCCCTAAATCACCTATAAGGATCAATATGCCTACTAGAACCGTATACGAACCACAAGATACCACCAACCATTAGCAAATTATTATACTCATACCTTATACGAGCAAAGTCTAGAAAAGGTAAACCATAACCTACCAAAAAGCCGAGAACGTGTGCACAATCCACAAGACTAGAGCCTATCTTCCCTGAGAAGCATCCATAAGTAGCCATACTATCAAAATAATATTCTACGCATTTATATGAAGCTAAAGATACCCAAATTGTTAATAATTTAGCCGGGTTGAAATTTGGGTCTCAAGCGGGCCTGTGGGCCCTGTAACTCAAACTCAAAAACAAAAATTACCACAAGATTTCCAACATTCCTAGAAGCCCATGCCTAGAAATTGAGCAGAATTGGAGCATTGGAAGGGCTCCAATATAGCCTATAATCTCAAGAATCAAGAGGGAATTAAAAAGAGAATTAACAAAATTAAGCAAGGAAATTTACCAAATTGGAGTCAATGAAGGATCAAGAATCGGAAATTATGAACCTCCAAGCTGTTGGAATGATCAAGGAGTGATAATGGAGGTTTTGGGTCTTAATTTTAGGGAGGAAACATCTTGGGGAAATTTGGAAATGAAAGGAAGAAGAAGGAAAAAGAGTTTATAACAATGCCAGCAATTACCGCAAAAGAGAAGATTTTATTGCAATTATGGACGTCGCAAACGTGGCAAATCCACCACAAATGTGGAGGTTACTATTCACCATGCCTTCACAAATGCAGAGGTTTTATCACAAACGCGGTGTCTGCAAAAGCAGACTAATACCACAAAAGCGGACCTTACTGCAAAAGCATAAAAAGTCCACAAATGCGGCCATCGCAAATGCGGTGAAAAGTCCATAAATATGGACCCACCAGTAATAGTAAAACTAAGTTAAGCTCAAATGCTCAGATGGACCTTCGAGATTCATTCGGGGTCCCATGAACACAAATGAACTATGCTACTCAACTAGAAATGGCATTCCAGACACAACGAAATTGAAAAAAATCTTGTCAAAGGTCGATTTAGTGAAAAGTAGCCCCCGCACCCAAAATCAACCTTTAGGCCAACTATTGCAAAATAGAATCTAAGGCCTAAAATCATGTCCAGAAGCCTCGGGACCCAAACCTAAGGTTCCTCTAGCCCAAAGTTGATATTTCGGAGCTAAAAGCCCTGGCAAAATTTTCATCCGAGACCATCTTCTCCGAATATTGACCAAAGTCAACCCTTCAAGCCCAACTGGTCTGAAAACACAAAATGAGAGAAAGTTCAAAGCTGAAAAGCTCCCGAATCTCGATCAAAGGTCTAACTAGACCAAAGTCCATGCTCTGGAGCTAACAGACCTATCGGAGTTTGATTTTGAGCTCAATAAACAAGAAAGTTGACCAAAGTCAAGGATTTCCCAAGTTAGAGTTCTAAAATAGAGGAATGGTCATAACGACCTAATGAATAGCTCGAGCATCGAACCATCAGTCCTGGAAAGTCATAAATGACCTGTAGTGGTTGCGGGAAAACTCCAAACACAGAAAATGCAAGGAATTAGAGAAATGACCCTGAGGGTCATTACAAAATCCACTACTAAAAGAATTTTCGTCCTCGAAAGTTAAAAAATAGGAAGTACCCGAAGTCTCAGAAATGAAAAGATACTAGGTCTGTAATTAGAGCTAGGCATCCCGAGGAACCTCCTCTGTAACACCTTGGAAACATATCCAGCATCTAAACTCAGACTTGCAGAAAATTTTGGACTTCCAAGGACCATGAGTCAAGTCCACGAATCATGGATGGTTCCACGAGTCATGGAAGTTACTCATGATTCCAGTCCTGCAGACCCTCCTCAGGTCTGACAACCACGAGTCACTCCTACAACTCGTAGAAGTTTCTATAGGTCCTGTTGTTAACTCATGGAAACCTGATCAGAGGCAGCCTTAATTCCCTGACTTCCACGACTAGGTTCTACGACTCCTGGAAGCTTCCACGAGTCGTCCTATTGAACCGTAGAAGATCTCCTGTAGGTTGAAATTTCTGACAGTTTCCACGATTAGGGATCCACGAGTCGTGGAAAGGTCTACGAGTCATAGACTCTACTCGTGATCCCTGAAGCTGACCAAATTTCCATCTTTTCTTAATTAAATCCCAGGGGTATTTTGGTCATTTCCCACCCTTTTAAATACTAAGTGAAGTCATTTTGACTATTCCTTGTAGGGTTTTCACCCATATTATCCTAAGTCTTTTCTAAGCTCCTCATTCACCGCCCAAAAAGGGAAAATTCCTCTCAAGCTTCAAGTCTCAAAGCTTCAAGTTCAAGCCTCCTAGATCTTTCCAACCAAGTGGGTAATCTTCCACCAAGGTATGTGGGTTTCCAACAATGGGTTCCTTTCACCCTTGTGCCCAAAATCCCAAATTCTTATGTTAAATTATGAACTTATGAAATTAGGGTTTTGATCTAAAATTGGGGAAAATTTATGAAATCAGTTTCTATGTTTAAATTCATGGTTTCTTATTGATTATTCATGATTCGATTATGATTCTCTTATTGGTGTTAAAATCCCAAGCATGAAAGTTGATTTCTAGCATGAATCTATGAATTTGCATGTTTTCAAGGGAAACTTAGCATGATTAGATATCATGGTCTTTATGTATTTAAGAAATTGCATGCCAAACTCTTCAAGTATGAATTTAGAAAGAAAAGCATGTTTTGAATTATGGCTTTGCTAAGAACTATGAACTATGTTATGAAAGTTGCATGATACCCGATGTGTTTGCATGTATTATGAATAAGATTTGGCATGAGATTATGCCCTTATGAAATTATGAGCTATATGTGCATATTTTGGGAGTAGTACTTAGCACCGACTAGACGGTGTGAGAGTACCCTTAGTCCCAGAAATAACATTTCCAGTGTAGGTTATGATATGATATGATATGTGCCTAACAGGCTTATGAGAGTGGATCCACGTCTTTATGTATGGTGTCCTTGCCTTAGCAGGGAATAGGATAACTTTGCCAACTAGGGTTATATAGTTGGGTATTGTGACTTATTCCTTGGCAATGTTCAAAGTCAGCTTTTCTAACTAGGGTTATATAGTTAGATTCCATGTAACTCACATGGTCTCATGTCGGTTAAAAAAAACTCTCGTATGTATTTTTTTAAGTTTTCTAAGCTTCACGAATTCTCTTATGAACTACCATTTAAAGTTGGGTTTTGTATCATGATTCAACTTTTCACTATGATATCATCTCATGGTACTCTATATGTATGAATTATGTGTAAGTAAGTTTTAAAGCATAGTTTATCATACTTATGCATTTCTCATATACATAGTACATTCTATAGTACTAACGCATATTACGCTGCATATTTTGATGATGCAAATTTAGGTGTCCCTTCACAGATACATGTCTAAAGTTCCCTGGCACTCTCAGTTAGCCTTGGTGAGTCCTCGTAGTTCGAGGACTAGACTTTACTCTATCTTTATGTTCCCTTTATTTTTAGATGGTCAAGTTTGTTGGGGTATTGTCCCATCAACTCTTTATGCTAGTCGTAGAGGCTATTCAGACATACATGTTATGGGATAATCTTTGAGTTATATTCCTTATTCGACATACCCATATATGATTATGTTTCCTATTTTGGATTTCCTTAGGATACTTCCGCTATCCTTCCTTTATGTTTGCTTGAGAATGCTATGAGCAAGGGTTAGTGTCACGCCCCGAGGTTACCCCTTAAACATAAAACGGGACTCGGGATCACGAGTATCCCAAGCTAACCCTTGTTCATAGCATTCTCAAGCAACATAAGGGAAATCATAGCGGAAGCATTATAAGGAAATCCAAACAGGAAGTATAATCATAGATAGAGTACTAAATACGGAATACAACTGAAAGATCATCCGATAACACCTTTGTCTGAAAAACCTCTAAAACTAGCATAATGAGTTGATGGGACAATACCCCTAACTAAATCAACAATCTGAAAAGAAAAGGAAAAATAAGAGCTAGAGTAAAGTCTAGTTCTCGAACCATGAGGACTCACCAAAGCTGACTGAGAGTGACCGGGAATCTTAGCAACATATCTGTGAAGGGACACCGGAATCTGCATCATCAAAGGATGCAACACAATATGCGTTAGTACTATGGAATTTACTAAGTATGCGGGCAATGCATGAACATGAAGAAGACATGCTAAGTATACTGTAACAACTAAAATCACGCTTTAAAATGTACTTGGACATAATCTATACGTAATAGGGTATCATGAGAAAATGTCATAATGAAAAGCTAAATCATGAGGCAAGAGCCAATTTCAAATTAGGAGCTCATAAGAGAGTTCATAAAGCTTGCAAAACTTGAAAAACATACATAAGGGAGTTTCTCATAACCGACATGAGACAATGTGAGCTACATGGAATCTAACTATAGAACACTAGTTAGCAAAGCTGACTTTGAATCTTGCCAAGGAACAAGTCACCATACCCAACTATATAACCCTAGTTGGCAAAGTTGTCCTATGCCCCGCTAAGGCAAGGACACTTTACATAAAGACGTAGATCCACTCTCATAAGCCTTGAAGGCACATATCATATCATATCATAACCTACGCTGGCAACATAGTTTCTGGGACTAAGGGTACTATCACCCCGTTCAACTCGATGCTAAATACTACTCCCAAAACATGCACATGTAGCTCATAATTTCGTACGGGCATACTCTCATGCCAAATCTCATTCATAAAGCATGAAAACACATAGGGTATCATGCAACTTTCATATCATAGTTCATAAAGCTTAGCATAGCCATAATTCAAAACATGCTTTTCTTTCTAAATTCATACTTCAAGAATTAGGCATGCAATTTCACAAATACATAAAGGCCATAATATCTAATCATGCCAACTTTTTCTTGAAAACATGAAATTTCTTGGATTGATACCAGAAATCAACTTTAAATGCTTGGGATTTTAAAACCAATAAGAGCATCATAATCAAATCATGAATAATCAGTAGGAAACCATGAATTTAAATGTAGAAACTGATTTCATAAACTTTCCCCAACTTTAGATCAAAATCCTAATTTCATAAGTTCATAATTCAACAGAAGAATTGGGGATTTTGGGCTCAAGGGTGAGAGGAACCCATTGTTGAAGACCCACATACCTTAGAATAAGATAACCCAGTTCAATGGAAAAGACTTAGGAGTCCTGACTTGGATCTTGGAAACTTGAAGCTTGAGAGGAACCTTTCCCTTTTGGGTGAAGAATGAGGAGCTTAAGAGAGACTTTGGATAATATGGGTGAAACCCTACTAGAAATAGTCAAAATGACTTCACTTAGTAGTTAAAAAGGGTGGGAAATGACCAACATACCCCTGAGACTTAAATAAGAAAAAACTGGGAAATGGTCAGTCTCAGAGACCACGGGTTGGTCGATTGTCCATCGTCCAAAAGGACTGACCGTCAAAGAGATACATAGTTTGACTTGAGGAGTCTGGAAGCTTTTAGATCTCAGGGACTACAGGTGAAACGATGACCCATCGTCCAGAAGGATAAGCCATCCTGTAACCCATTATTTTTGGGACCTGAAGGGGAGGTTTCTGAACTCTGAACGACCAGACTCATTCTAGGGTGGGATGACTGTCCATCATTCATAAGGACGGACCGAGCTTTGACTCGTCTTATCTGGGACTCTTTTCAGGGCTTCTTAAACTGAGACAACGAGTGCACAGAATGAATAGTGGTTCCAAATCACGAACCATCAACTGACTCGTCGTCTCTAGGAACTTGAAATTTTTCTGCCATTTTAACTTAAATAGCTGAATAGGTTTCCGGGGTGTTACAATATCTCCCCCTTGAAATCATTCATCCTTGAATGAAGACTAAACAAGGAAAACTGAGGAGAAAACAGCCCAACCAAACATCAAAACATGGAAATCAAGGAAACATTATGAAAACTGAATTTCTCAACTTGAAACATGGTAAACTAACTTCATAAAACATGGATGCATTCTAGAATCATAAGAGGAACTGATGGAATAGAATCAGAGGGACATACTAAGGAGGAAACTAGTACCCCAACATAGAACTGAATCGAAAGGGAAGAGATGAGGATATTTTTCTTTCATGGCTTCTTCTGCTTCCCAAGTAGCACCCTCAACACGTTAAATTCCTCCCAAGGACTTTCACCGAAGTGACTTCTTTGTTTCTCAACCTCCGAACCTGACGATCAAGGATCTCCACAGGAACCTCCTCATAAGTGAGACTATCCTTCACACCCACATCTTCCAAAGGAACAATCAAGGTCAGATAACCAACACACTTCTTCAACAATAAAACATGGAAAACTGGATGAACCGCTTCCAACTCCGATGGAAAATCCAACTCATAAGCAATATTACCAACCTTTCTTTGAATTCAATAAGGACCTACAAAATGGGGACTAAGATTTACTTTCTTGCCAAACCTCATTACACCCTTCATGCGTGAAATCTTAAGGAAAACCCAATCTTCAACCTCAAATTCCAACTCCTTTCTCCTCACATCTGCATAAGATTTCTATCGACTCTGAGCGATCTTCAACCTCTCCCTAATAAGATGAACCTTCTCCATAGTCTCATGAACAAAATATGGACCAATCAAGGCTACCTCACCAACCTTGAACCAACAAATAGGAGATCTATGCCTCCGGCCATAAAGTGCCTCATATGGAGCCATCTGGATACAAGAGTGAAAGCTATTGTTGTAGGCAAACTCGATAAGAGGTAAGTGATCATCCAAATTACCTTTGAAATCAATCACACATGCTCTCAACATATCCTACAAAGTCTGAATAGTACACTCTGCCTGGCCGTCTGTCTGTGGATGGAAAGTTGTGCTAAGTTTCACCTGAGTACCAAGACCTTTCTGAAACGATCTCCAAAACTGAGATGTAAACTGAGGACCTCTGTCAGAAATGATAGACAAGGGAACACCATGCAATCGAACTATCTCCTAGATGTAGAGTCTGGCATAGTCATCTGCTGAATCAGTAGTCTTAACAACCAAGAAATGGGATGACTTGGTCATCCGGTCAACGATCACCCAAATGGAATCATGTTGCCTTCGAGTACGAGGCAACCCAGTAATGAAGTCCATATTGATTGCTTTCCATTTCCAAGTGGGAAGGTCAATATCTTGAAGCATACCACCTGGCCTTTGATGTTCCACCTTAACTTATTGACAGTTGGGACACTTAGCCATAAACTCGACTATGTCCTTCTTCATACCATTCCACCAAAAGACTTCCCGTAGATCACGGTACATCTTAGTGGCACCCGAATGAATGGAATATCTAGAACTTTGGGCCTCAGAAAAAATTTGTTATCTCAACCCATCAACATCTGGCACACATAAGCGACCCCGATAACGAAGCACACCATCTCCCCTTTGGGAGAAAACCTCAACCCTTTGCTGATGAACTGCACCCTTAAGCTGAAGTAGAATGGGATCTTGGTCTTGCTTTGCTTTCACCACAGCCACCAAGGATAATTCGGCACCATTAGTCATAATCACACCACCTTCGGTCGAGTCCATAAGGTGAACTCCCAACTGATCAAGCCTATGAACTTCCTTAACCAATTCCTTCTTTCCATCTTCAATAGAAGTTACACTTCCCATAAACAACCTACTCAAAGGATCCGCCAAAACATTGGCCTTACCCGGATAGTAAAGCACAGTCATATCATAATCCTTAAGGAGCTCAAGCCATCTCATTTGTTACAAATTCAATTCCTTTTGAGTGAACACATATTGGACACTCTTATGATTGTTGAATACATCCACATGCACACCATACAAGTAATGTCTCCAAATA
Organism: Jaltomata sinuosa; assembly: GCA_003996215.1. NCBI lineage: Eukaryota > Viridiplantae > Streptophyta > Magnoliopsida > Solanales > Solanaceae > Jaltomata > Jaltomata sinuosa. Next base: position 102,632 of record QJPP01004915.1, read on the forward strand.
TTCATAGCAAAGACCACGACTTCTAACTCAAGATCATGAGTAGGATAGTTCTTCTCATGAGTCTTAAGATGTCTAGAAGCATAAGCAATCACCTTAACACGTTGTATCAAGACACAACCCAAACAAATCCTAGAAGCATCACAATACACAACAAAATTATCTAATCCCTTGGGTAGATCTAACACTGGATAGTCAATCTAGTCTTCAATTCCTGAAAACTCTTCTCACAAGGGTCGGACCATTGAAACTTAACCTTTTCTGAGTCAATTGGGTCAAAGGGGCAGCATGGGAAGAAAACCCTTCCACAAACCTCCTATAGTAACCAGCCAAACCCAAGAATCTTCTAATATCAGACAGAGAAGTGGGTCTGGGCCAGTTTTTTACTGCCTCAAACTTTTGAGAGTCAACCCGAATACCATCACTAGTAACAATATGACCCAGAAAAGCAACAGACTGCATGCAGAACTCACACTTGCTAAAATTAGCAAACTACTGTCTATCCTTGAGAGTTTGCAACACAACCCTCAAGTGGTCTGCATGCTCCTCCTCACTTCGAGAGTAGATAAGGATGTTGTCAATAAACACAATCACAAATAAATCCAAATATCGCTTGAACACACAGTTTATCAAATCTATAAAGGCTGCAGGAGCATTCGTCAGACCAAAAGACAAAACAACAAACTCATAATGACCATACCGAGTCTTGAAGGTTATCTTTGAGATATCACATTCCCGAACTCGAAGCTGATGATAACCGGATCTAAGGTCGATCTTGGAAAAGAAACTAGCACCCTGAAGCTGATCGGACAAGTCATCAATCTTAGCAATGGGATACTTATTCTTGATTGTGACCTTGTTAACCTGACGGTAGTCAATACACATTCTAAGCGAGACATCTTTCTTCCGAACAAACAAAACTGGGGCACTCCAAGGAGATATACTGGGCCTGATGAAACCCTTATCAAGCATGTCCTTCAACTGGTCTTTCAACTCCTTGAGTTCTGTGGGGGCCATTCTATTGGGAGGGATGGAGATAAGATTCGTATTTGGAAGAAGATTTATCCCAAAGTTAATCTCCCGCTCGGGAGGGACTCTGGGCAAATCATCGGGAAACACTTCTGGGAATTCATTCATAGTAGGAACAGACTGAATAGTCAGTGTCTCAGACTCCATGTCCATAACCCGAACTATGTTATAAGCATACCCCTTTGAAATCATCTTCCTAGCCTTAAGGTAGGATATGAAGAGATCTTTCGAAGAAGAGGGACTACCTTGCCATTCTAGGATAGGTTCATTAGGAAACTTGAAACTGACAACACGAGTACGACAATCAACCAAGGCATAATATGCATACATCATGTCCATACCATGAATAATATCAAAATCACTCATCTCTAACTCTACTAGATCCGCTGAAGTAACTCTATGAAGGACTGAGATAAGGAAATTTTGATAGATTCTTTTGGCTAGGACTGACTCACCAACAGGAGTAGAAACATAAAAGGGTTCTAAAAGCATTTCAGGGTGAACCTTGAACTTACAAGCCACATAAGGGGTTACAAAAGATAAGGAGGAACCGGGATCAAACAAGGCATACACATCAAGAGAGAAGACTTTCAACATACTGGTAACCACATCTGGAGAAGTCTCTGGATCCTGATGGGAGGACATAGCATAAAGACGGTTCTGGCGCTGACCACCAAAGCTAGAAGTTGTACCTTGCTGGGTTGGTTTACCTCCTAAAGCTGCTGGGGAAGACTGAGTCCTACTAGCTCCCTGCCCCTTCCTGGCTGATGGGCAATCTCTGATGCGATGTCCAACCTGACAACAATCGAAGCAACCACCTTAACCAGCCAAACACTCACCAACATGATTCTTCCCACACTTAACACAAACTGGGTAGGAAGGTCCCTTAATAACACTACCCTGACACTGGGAATAGGAACCAGATCCTCTACCACCCAGATCATGATGAGGCTTATGAGCCTGGGTAGGAGCACTAGCAAAAGAATGAACAGACCCTGATAAATTCTTCTAGAAAGAAAAGTGATGTCCACCTCTGGACTTGTGATGACCATAACTTGATCCCTCGGATCTAACCCTCTTGTTCTCCCTTGCCATATCCCTAATCTTGTCACCCTCAATCTGATGGGCATGAGTCATGAGTCATGAGTCGGTAAATGTTCATATCACTCAATAACAAAGCAGATCTACACTCTTTCTTCACCACGTCAGAAGCCCCATATATAAACTTGCTCATTTGAGCATGCGGGTCTGCTACCATAGAGGGAGCATATCTAGATAATTGAGTGAACTTCAGGCTATACTCTTGCACTAACATCGAACCCTATCTCAAGTTCACAAATTCCTCCACCTTTACTTGCCTCAACTCATGGGGAAAGAACCTACCAAGTAAGGCCCTCTCAAAACACTCTCAAGTCATGGGGACCGCATCCCTCACCCTAGTCTTCTTCTATTGAGTGAACCAAATGTGAGATTCATCCTTGAGTTGATAGGATACAAGCTTAACACAATCAACCCCCACTACTTGCATAAACTCAAAGATCTTCTTCACTTCGTCAATAAAGTTGAGCGGGTCCTCACTCACTTTTGAACCCCAAAACTCAAGTGGGTTCATCCGAACAAAGTCACGAACTCGGGCCGCTACCCCACCTTGAGGAGGGACGGGGGTAGGAGCCTACTGATTGGCTTGAGTTGCCAAAGTCTGGGCTAGCAAATGAATAGTGTTCCTAAACTCATCATTCATGACATCGGGAACTGGAACTTGAGGAGCAACATTCCGAGCAGCTCGGGGAGGCATAGCACATCGAGGAGGCATAACTTGAAATGCATAAGTTAAGGATTAGAGGAACATTAAAGTTAAGCTCTATCGCACGACGTGATCATGAAAGAAGTGAAGTTTTCCTACGACACCTCATAGCTCCCATTTCATGTGTGTGGCGCACTTCACACACATGAAAAAGACTCTACTTGATGCGAATTTTAGAAATCCTAAGACTCTTGAACCTAAGACTCTGATACCAAGTTTGTAACACCCCAATGTTACCCCTAGACGTAACACGAGACTCGGGACCACAAGGATCCCAAGTTAACTCTTGGTCATAGCATTCTCAAGCAATATAAGGGAAAGCATAGCGGAAGCATCATAAGGAAATCCAAACAGGAAATATAATCATAGATAGAGTACTAAATAGGGAATACAACCCAAAGATCATCTGATAACACCTATGTCTGAAAAGCCTCTAAAACTAGCATAATGAGTTGATGGGACAATACCCCCAACTAACTCGACAATCTGAAAAGAAAAGGGAAAATAAGAGCTAGAGTAAAGTCTAGTCCTCGAACCATGAGGACTCACCAATGCTGACTTAGAGTGACCGGGAATCCTAGCCACATATCTGTGAAGGGACACTTGAATCTGCATCATCAAAGGATGTAGCGCAATATGTGTTAGTACTATGTATTGTACTAAGTATGCGGGCAATGCATGAACATGAAGAAGACATGCTAAGTATATTTTAACAACTGAAATCACGCTTTAAAACGTACTTGGACATAATCCATACGTAATAGGATATCATGAGAAAATGTCATAATGAAAAGCTAAATCATGAGGCAAGAGCCAATTTCAAAATAAGAGCTCATAAAAGAGTTCATAAAGCTTGGAAAACTTGAAAAACATATATAAGGGAGTTTCTCATAACCGACATGAGACAATGTGAGCTACATGGAATCTAACTATATAACCGTAGTTAGAAAAGCTGACTTTGAACCTTGCCAAAGAACAAGTCACCATACCCAACTATATAACCCTAGCTGGCAAAGCTGTCCTATGCCCCGCTAAGGCAAGGACACCATACATAAAGACATGGATCCATTTTCATAAGCCTTGAAGGCACATATCATATTATATCATAACTTACGCTGGCAACAAAGTTTCTGGGACTAAGGGTACTCTCATCCCGTCCAACTCGGTGCTAAATACTACTCTCAAAACATGCACATATAGCTCATAATTTAGTACGGGCATACTCTCATGCCAAATCTTATTCATAAAGCATGAAAACACATAGGGTATCATGCAACTTTGATATCATAGTTCATAAATATTAGCATAGCCATAATTCAAAACATGCTTTTCTTTCTCAATTCATACTTGAAGAATTAGGCATTCAATTTCATAAATACATAAAGGCAATAATATCTAATCAAGCCAACTTTCTCTTGAAAATATGCAAATTCTTGGATTTATACTAGAAATCAACTTTTATGCTTGGACTTTTAAAACCAATAAGAAAATAATAATCAAATCATGAATAATCAGTAGGAACCCATGAATTTAAATATAGAAATTGATTTCATAAACTTTCCCTAACTTTAGATCAAAACCCTAATTTCATAAGTTCATAATTCAACATAAGGATTAGGGATTTTGGGCACAAGGGTGAGAGGAACCCATTGTTGAAGACACACATACCTTAGAAGAATATAACCCACTTCAATGGAAATGACTTAGGAGACTTGACTTAGAGCTTGGAGACTTGAAGCTCGAGAGGAACCTTTCCATTTTGGGTGAAGAATGAGGAACTTAAGAGAGACTTAGGATAATATGAGTGAAAACCTTACTAGAAATAGTCAAAATGACTTCACTTAGTAGTTAAAAAGGGTGGGAAATAACCAACATACCCCTGGGACTAAAATAAGAAAAAGCTGGGAAATGGTCGGTCTCAGAGACAACGGGTTGGTCGACGGTCCATCGTCCAAGAGGACTTACTATCAAAGGGATCCATAATTTGACTGGAGGAGTCTGGAAGTTTCTGGATCTTACGGACTACGGGTGAAATGACAACTCGTCGTCCAGATGGATGGGCCATCTTGTAACCTATTATTTCTGGGACCTGAAGGGGAGGTTCTTTAACTCTAAATGATGAGTCTCAATCTAGAGTAGAATGATGGTCCGTCATTCAGAAGGAAGGACCGTGCTTCGACTCGTCTTGTCTAGGACTCTTTTCTGGGGTTTATGAAACTGAGATGATGAGTACACATGATGAACCATGGTTCTAAACCACGAACCTTCAACTGACTCATCGTCTCTGGGAACTTGAAAATTTTCTACGATTTTAACTTAGATAGCCTAATAAGTTTCTGGGGTGTTACAATTAGCTTGGGATCCGTGTGTTCCTAAGTCCCGTGTTACATCTAGGGGTAATCTCGAGGCATGATAACCTTGGTATTAGAGCCTCAGGTTCAAGTGTCCTAGAATGTCTGAAAGCCACATCGAGTAGAGTCTCTTTCATGTGTGTGAAGCGAGCCACACATATGAGAGGGAAGCTATGAGATGTTTTAGGAAAACTTCACTTTTTTTTATGATCACGTCGTGCGATAGATCTTAATTCTAATGTTCCTCTAATTATTATCTTATGCATTTCATAATATGCCCTCTTAATGTGCTATGCCTCCTCGAGTCGCTCGGAATGCTGCTCCTCAAGTTTCGGTTCCTGATATCATGAATGATAAGTTCAGAAATGCCATCCATTTGCTAGCCCAGACTTTGGCCACTCAGGCAAATCAACAGGGTCCTTCCCCCGCCCATACTCAAAGTGGGGTAGCGGCCCGAGTTCGTGACTTTGTCCGGATGAACCCACCTAAATTTTGGGGTTCCAAAGTGAGTGAGGACCCGCTCAACTTTATTGATGAAGTCAAGAAAATCTTTGAGGTTATGCAAGTAGTGGGGGTTGATTGTGTGGAGCTTGCATTCTATCAACTCAAGGATGTATTTCATATTTGTTTCACTGAATTGAAGGAGAGTAGGGTGCGGGATGCAGTCCCCATGACTTGGGAGTGTTTTGAGAGGACATTCCTTGATAGGTTCTTTCCCCGAGAGTTAAGGCAAGCGAAGGTGGAGGAATTTTTGAAGTTCAGACAAGGCTCGATGTCAGTGCAAGAGTATAATCTAAATTTCACTCAGTTGTCTAAGTATGGTCCCTCCATGGTAGTGGACCTGCATGATCAAATGAGCAAGTTTATATATGGGGTTTCTGATGTGGTAAAGAGAGAGTGTAGGTCGTCTTTGTTGTTGAGTGATATGAACATTTCCTAACTCATGACTCATGCCCATCAGATTGAGGGTGATAAGCTTTGGGAGATAGCAAGAGATAATAAGAAGGTTAGATCCTAGGGATCAGGTTTTTGTCATCACAGGTACGGGGGTGGACATCGCTCTTCTTTCCAGAAGAAGTCATCAGGATCCGTTCATTCTTCTGCTAGTGCTCCCACCCAAGCTCAGAAGCCTCGTCATGATTAGGGTGGTAGAGGATCTGGTTCCTATTCCCAGTCTCAGGGTAGTGTTGCTAAGGGACTTTCCTACCCAACTTGTGTTAAGTATGGAAAGAGCCATGTTGGTGAGTGTTTGGCCGGTTGGGGTGGTTGCTTCGTATGTGGTCAGGTTGGACATTACATCAAGGATTTCCCTTCAGCTAGGAAGGTGCAGGGAGGCAGGACCCAGCCCACCCCAGTAGTTTTAGGAGGTAGACTAGCCCCGCAGGGCGCAACTTCTAGTTCTGGTGGTCAGTGCCAGAACTGCCTTTATGATATGTCCTCCCGTTAGGATCAGAAAAGTTCCCTTGATGTAGTTACTGGTATGTTGAAAGTCATCTCTCTTGATGTGTATGCTTTGTTAGACCCCGATGCCTCATTATCTTTTGTAACCAATTATGTTGCTTGCAAGTTCGAGATTCATCTTGAATTGCTTTTAGAACCTTTTCATGTTTCTACTCCTGTTGGTGAGTCAGTCCTAGCCGAAAGGACCCACCAAAATTGCCCGATCTCAGTCCTTCATAGAGTCATTTCAGCGAATCTAGTAGAGTTGGATATGACTGATTTTGATGTTATTCTTGGTATGGACTGGTTGTATGCATGTTATGCTTCTGTTGATTGCCGTACTCGAGTTATCAGTTTCAAGTTCCCTAATGAACCCATTTTAGAATGCAAGGTAGTCCCCCTTCCTCGAAAGGTCGCTTCATATCCTAACTTAAGGCTAAGAAGATGATTTTTAAAGGCTATGTCTATTATATAGTTTGGGTTGTGGACACGGAGTCTGAGACACCACCTATTCAGTCTGTCCCTGTTATGAATGAATTCCCAGAAGTGTTTCGCGAGAATTTACCTAGAGTCCCTCCCGAGCGGGAGATAGACTTTGGGATAGATCTTCTTCCGAATGCAAATCCTATATCTATTCCTCCTTATAGAATAGACCCCGCAAAACTTAATGAGTTGAAGGATCAGTTGAAAGACTTCTTGATAAGGGTTTCATCAGGCCTAGTATTTCTCATTGGGGTGCCCCAGTTTTGTTTGTTCGAAAGAAGGATGGTTCTCTTAGGATGTGCATTGATTACTGCCAATTGAACAAGGTCATAATCAAGAATAAGTATCCTATCCCTAGGATTTATGACTTGTTCGATCAGCTTCAGGGTGATAGTTTCTTCTCCAAGATCGACCTTATGTCCGGTTATCATCATCTTTGAGTTTGAGAGTGTGATATCCCAAAGACAGCCTTTAGGACTCGGTATGGTCATTATGAGTTTGTTGTTATGACCTTTGGTCTAACTAATGCTCCTGCAGCTTTTTATGGATTTGATGAACCGTGTGTTCAAGCAATATTTGGATTCATTTGTGATTGTGTTCATTGATGATATCCTTATCTACTCTTGGAGTGGGGAGGAGCATGTGGACCACTTGAGGGTAGTGTTGCAAACTCTCAAGGAAGAACAGTTGTTTACTAAGTTTAGAAAGTGCGAATTCTGGATGCAGTCTGTTGCTTTTCTAGGTCCTATTGTGACTAGTGATGGTATTCGGGTTGACTCTCAAAAGATTGAGGCAGTAAAGAACTGGCCTAGAACCACTTCACCGTATGATATTAGAAGCTTCTTGGGTTTGGTTGTTACTATAGGAGGTTTGTGGAAGGGTTTTCTTCCCTTGCTGCCCCATTGACCCGATTGACTCAGAAGAAGGTTAAGTTTCAGTGGTCCGACTCTTGTGAGAAAAGTTTTCAAGAATTGAAGACTCGATTGACCACAGCTCAAGTGTTGGCTCTACCCGAGGTCCTAGATGATTTTGTTGTGTATTGTGATGCCTCTAGAATTGGCTTGGGTTATGTTTTAATGCAACGTGGCAAGGTGATTGCTTATTCCTCAAGACAACTTAAGATGCATGAGAAGAACTACCCTACTCATGATCTTGAGCTAGCGGCCGTAGTCTTTGCCTTGAAGATTTGGAGACACTACTTGTATTGAGTGCATGTTGATGTGTTCACGATCACAAAAGTCTTCAATATGTGTTCACTCAGAAGGAGTTGAATTTATGACAAAGGAGATGGTTTAAGCTCTTTAAGAATTATGATATGAGTGTGCTTTACCATCCGGGTAAGACCAATGTTGTGGCGGATGCTTTAAGTAGGTTGTCCATGGGAAGTGTAGCTTTTATTGAAGATGAAAAGAAGGAATTGGTTAGAGAAGTTCATAGACTTGCTCGGTTGGGAGTTTGCCTTATGGACTCGACCGAAGGTGGTATGATTGTGCAAAATGGTTCTGAATCATCCTTGGTTGCTGAGGTGAAGGCCAAGCAAGACCAAGATCCCATTTTACTTCGGCTTAAGGGTGTAGTTCGCCAGCAAAGGGTTGAGGTTTTCTCCTGGGGGGAGATGGTGTGCTTCGTTACCAGGGTCGCTTGTGTGTGCCAGATGTTTATGGGTCGAGACAACAGATTTTGGCTGAGGTTCACAGTTCTAAATATTCTATTCATATGGGTGCCACCAAGATATACCGTGATCTACGAGAATTCTTTTGGTGGAATGGTATGAAGAAGGACATAGCCGGGTTTGTGGCTAAGTGTACCAACTGTCAGAAAGTCAAGGTGGAGCATCAAAGGCCAGGTTGTGTGCTTCAAGATATTGACCTTCCCACTTGGAAATGGGAAGCAATCAATATGGACTTTATTACTGGGTTTCCTCATACTCGATGGAAACACGATTCCATTTGGGTGATCGTTAACCGGATGACCAAGTCATCCCACTTCTTGGTTGTTAAGACTACGGATAAAACGGATGATTATACCATACTCTATATTCTAGAGATAGTCTTATTGCATGGTGTCCCTTTGTCTAGCATTTCAGATAGAGGTCCTCAATTTATATCTCAATTTTGGAAGTCGTTTCAGAAGGGTCTTGGCAGTAAGGTGAAGTTTAGCACAACTTTTTACCCTCAGATGGATGGACATGCCGAGCGTACTATTCATACTTTGGAGGATATGTTGAGGGCTTGTGTTATTGACTTCAAAGCAAATTGGGATGATCACTTACCTCTTATCGAATTTGCCTACAATTACAGCTTTTACTCTAGCATCCAGATGGCTCCTTATGAGGATCTTTATGGTTGGAGATGTAGATTTCCTATTGGTTGGTTCGAGGTTGGTGAGGCAGACTTGATTGGTCCAGATTCTGTGCATGAGACCATGGAGAAAGTTTAGCTTATTAGGGAAAGGTTGAAGACCGCTCAGAGTCGACAAAAATCGTATGCGGATGTGAGGAGAAGGGAGTTAGAATTCGAGGTTGATGATTGGGTTTTCCTTAAGGTGTCACCCCTGAAGGGCGTGATAAGATTTGGAAAGAAAGGAAAGTTTAGTCCCCATTTTGTAGGTCTTTATCGGATTTCGAGGAGAGTTGGTAGCATTGCTTATGAGTTGGAGTTGCCAACAGAGTTGGAAGTGGTTCATCCAGTTTTCCATATTTCCTTATTGAAGAAGTGTGTTGGTGATACGATCTTGATTGTTCCTCTTGAAGATGTGGGTGTGAAGGATAGTCTCACTTATGAGGAGATTCCCGTGGAGATCCTTGATCGTCAGGTTTGGAGGTTGAGAAATAAAAAAGTTCGGTGAAAGTCCTTTGGAGGAATCAACTTGTAGAAGGTGACACTTGGGAAGCGGAGGAGGCCATGAAGGCAAAATATCCTCATCTCTTTCCTTCCGACTAAGTTATGGCTTTAAGTAATAGTTTCCTCCTTAGTATGTCCCTCCGATTCTATTCCACCAGTTTCTCTTATGATCCTAGCATGCATCCACGTTTTATGAAGTTAGTTTATCATATTTTTGAGTTGAGAAGTTCAGTTTTCATGATGTTCCCTTCATTTCTATGTTTTGATGTTTGGTTGGGCTATTTTCTCCTCAGTTTTCCTTGTTTAGTCTTCATTCGAGGACGAATGATCCCAAGGGGGAGATATTGTAACACCTCAGAAATGTATCTGCTTTTAATCTCAGACTTACATAAAATTTTGGACTTCCAGGGACCACGAGTCAAGTCCACGAGTCGTAGAAGGTTCCACGAGTAGTGGAAGTGGCTCGTGATTCCAGTCCTGCAGACCCTCCTCAGGTCTTACAACCACGAGACACTCCCACACCTCGTAGAAGTTTCTACGGGTCATGATGTTGACTCGTGGAAACCTGATCAGAGGCAGCCTTAATTCCCTTACTTCCATGGTGTCACGACCCAATTTCTCAGTCATGATGGCACCTATAACCCCCGGTAGGTGAACCAATCCCCGTATCCCAGAGCAGTTAGTAATGGGCTACTATCTAACAAATAAGAGAACAAGACGAAGAGAACAAATAAATGGACTTTAAATATATACATATGCGGAAACTAAACCAAACCCCAAGACCTGGTATCATAGTATAGAGCCAAAACTACATACATGGAGTGAAAACGATCCAAACAATATATACAGATGTCTCTGAATGGTAATAGAGTACATGAAGCAACAGATAAACTAAAGCTAAGCTCCGATCGCCAAGAGCTCACCCTCAGTCTGAAGTAGTCCCCAACAGATCTCCAAGCACCAATTACAGCGATCTAACGGCAATGGCCCACGCTAGGATCTGCACCCAAAGATGCAGGGGGGTAGGGGTGAGCACCAAATGCGAAGCATAAGGTACCCAGTAGGTATCATAGGCCGACTGGGCACATATAAGATAAAAGTGTAGTAACAGACAAAATAGAAGCAAGCAGTCACTGAAATCAACGAAAGGTACACAGGAACTAGCCCAGAGGGAAATCAACAGAACCACATGTAAGGCCAGTAAGCAGAATATACACACCATAGGCACAGGTGAAAGTAAGAAATAACGCGCCTGGGGTCCTTGCAATAACAGTGTATACAAAATAAGTTTACGAAATGGACGGTATACCGGTAACCTCAAGTGTAAGTAGAAGAGAGAAGAGTAACGATAGGCATGCTCAGAGACATGAATCAAACCCAACTAATCATATCAATCTCAAATCCAGAAACTAACAGTCTAGAAGTAACCAATTTCATACTTAACCGTAACAGGGAACAATTCTGTAAGTAAATAGCAAAAGTCTACCTACAGTCCCCTGGCCACCCATACAACCGAGGAACACAAACAAGTGAAAACAAACCCTCCGGCATCCCATACTACCGGAGCGTACAATCAACAAACAACAAACAGGGGTGGAGCCTCAAACAATGAATGATATGATGCATGAAGGTCTCAAGTGAAATGGTATCTCTGTATGTACCTCCTCCGGTGCCGATCCGGCCCAGCAGGTAGGTTCCATGGAAGGACACTGCCCGTATACCTCTACTCCACCGTATACCCTTCCTCCGGCACATGCAGCCCGTAGCCCTTGGCCCGGATGGCAAGGTCCATGGAGGTCCCAGACTGCATACTAAAACTCAGTATCAAAACATGTCATCCAGAAGCAAGTTTGGTATCAAGATAGAGATCCAGTCTCGAATATGCATGCCCAGACCCTGTCCAAGACTAAAGTAGTAGGAAAATATCTAAAAAAAACCCCTCCAAGGGTGCCCGGGCATAACCGGGTCTAAACAGTAGAAAGTCATCTCAGGTGCTCGGTCCGACCGAGGCTAAAAATCATCTCAAGTAGCAAGAAAACTCAACTAGCACCCTGGCCCTGCCGAGTCTAGCGTTAGTAGTAAAATTGGTGTTTTAAAACGTAATTTTACTTCCTTTTACCCAGGAATATTCACAAGTTAAATCAAACCATTTCCAAATTATTTCCATCAAAAATGGGCCCCCCGGGCCATGCAAGGTTTAGAAAATAGTGTCAGTAGGCCCGAATCCAAAACCATAGTAAAACATGGATAAAACCTCTTTATATGCGTGGAAATGGTATGATCACACACAATAGCTGCCCAGCAGCTCACAATCAACCTATCGACCCTGCACAGGCCCACAACTACTCAGCAAGCATAACCAGCCTAGAAGGATAATTCTATGCCCGGGACTCGCGGACATTCCCAAAATCCCACCTTCTATGTTCCAGAGTCAACAAGGCCTCACAGGACCACAAGGGTAAATAAAATATATCGGCAAATACTACAAGCAACGGAGGAACAAAAGTAGGCGGACATGAATAAAGCGATCGAGGTCTGTGGTACCAACCTAATAAACCAACCCAAGGATGCCAATTAGTATAATTTTATCCTATATATGTGGAGTCTAGGGAAAATAAACCGTAACCTACCTGTCGTCCGATGACAAGCTTGAACCTCTCCGAAAAACCTCCAACACGAAATCAACCTCGGACTCGGGCTTGAATAACTTGACGTAGATAATCTATTGCTTTCGTCTGATCAAATATAACGTTAAAAATACATAAGAACTTGCTATATGTTATACAGTAATATTGTTTGACAAACACACAAAGAAAAGTGAGCAAGAATGTCATAATCCATAATTGCTGGAGTGTATATAATACTTTGGCCAATATGGTCATGAATTACATCATAACATTTGTTGGCAGCAACTTAACCATAAAGGTATTGCTCCCTTATTTGCATGACTCCCACGTGGTGGTGTGGGTGTCATCACCACACCTCCTCTTATCCACTTATTGATAGGTGGATCCATGTTACGTACGTACTCGGGTATTGCATAAGTTCGTAGTATAATAAATATAATTTTTTGAATATACCGTAATCATTGGAAAATTATTTCGAATAAAACCTACTACATTATAATAATAAATTTCAACATAACTAAATTTACTATCTCCTTTAAAATATTACAATGTACAAAAACCTTATAAAATAAATACATATACAATTATATCGCAACAAAAATATTTTTCGTAAACCTTTAAAATATTTTGAAAAGGTAATAATAATATAATTTTTACCAAATTCAACTTTTAAATAAAATATTTTCAAATACACGCGATGTTAATAAAATTCTTAAATTTAAGTTTGCAACTAACCATCGCACGATTTAGATACTAAAGAACTCTCCCTTATGTTTTCTCACTGTTTCAGAACTGAAATGACGTTTTAAAACGTGAAGTTGAGGCTTAAATCGAGTTTAACCCGACCCGGTTCGCGACCCGATTCGCAACCCGTTTTCTGCCAGACAGTCAGCAGTAAAACAGTCATAACTTTTTACTCCGAGATCAGTTGGACGTGAGGTTTTGCGCGTTGGAAACTAGACTCATAGACCTTCGATTTGGTATTTCTGGGGACTTCTAAATCTTTATATATTGGGAGAAAAGCCCAGAGACATTTTACCCAAAGTTCAGAAAGTTTATTAAAGGAACTTACGGTCAAACAAATGGACCCGGCACCAAAAATACCGGTCCTGACAAGCCTTAAGTGACTTGGGGCCACTACAAACAAGCTCTAACGGTTCAAGGAAAAACGTATACGTGGAAATAACCGGAAGGGTCATTACATCATCCACTACTAAAATGGACTTTCGTCCTCGAAAGTCAAGGTCAAGGGGGTACCTGAAGGTCCAAACAGCTGCGGATACTGAGCCCGCATATCTCTCTCGGTCTCCTTGGTAGCCTCCTCGACTGGACGGTGCCTCCACTGAACCTTAACAACCGAGATCTCTCGAGACCTCAATCTCCTGACATCTCTGGCCAAAATAGCTGCCGGCTCCTCAACAAAGGCTAGACCCTCACCCAACTGAACTGAATCCCACTGTAACACATGAGACTCATGTGGGACATACCGACGCAACATCGAAACATGAAATACAGGATGTATAGCTGAAAACATCGGAGGCAAGGCTAACTGATAGACAATGCTACCAACCCTCTGAAGAATCTCAAACGGCCCAATGTACCTGGGGCTAAGCTTGCCCCGCCTACCAAATCTCATCACGCCCTTCATGGGCGATACACGGAGAAACACCAAGTCACCGACCCTAAACTCCAAGGCACGAAACCTACGATCAACATAACTCTTCTGCCTGCTCTGAGCTGCCCGAAGTTTGTCCTGAATCACTCAGACTCGGTCTAAGGAATCTCGAAGAAAATCTGTGCTCTGTGGCCCAGCACTAAAACCATCAAACCAACCTACCGGCGATCTGCAACGCCTGCCATACAAAGCCTCAAAAGGTGCCATGCCGATACTCGAATGAAAGCTATTATTATAAGCAAACTCTGCCAAGGGAACAAACTGATCCCAAGAACCTCCAAAGTCAAGAACACAGGCCAGAAACATGTCCTCCAGAATCTGAATGGTCCTCTCGGACTGGCCATCTGTCTGAGGGTGGAAAGCGGTACAAAGATGAACCTCTGTACCCAAATCTCGTTGAATAGCCCTCCAGAATTGAGATGTGAACTGAGTGCCGCAGTCTGAAATAATAGAAGCTGGGACCCCGTGCAACCTAACAATCTCACGAAGGTAGATCTGAGTTAACCTCTCTGCGCCATAAAAAGTCTGAACCGGCAATAAATATGCTGACTTAGTCAGCCTATCAACAATCACCCATACGGAATTAAACCCATGAGAAGTACGAGGCAAACCAACAACAAAGTCCATAGTAATCCCTTCCCACTTCCACTCAGGAATGGGAAGTCGCTGCATCAAACCACCAGGTCTCATGTGCTCGAACTTAACCTGCTGACAGTTCAAGCACCGAGATATGAACTCCGCTATATCCCGCTTCATACCACTCCACCAGTAAAGCTGTCTCAAGTCACTATACATCTTTGTTGTGCCAGGGTGAATGGAGTATCTAGTATAATGTGCCTCATGAAGTATCAACTGAATCAAATCACTAATCCTCAGAACACAAAGGCGACTATCAAACCACAAAACCCCATCTGAATCTAGAGTAGCCCGACTGGTCTCACCCTGAACAACCCGGTCACGAAGGCCACACAACTGTTGATCCTCAAACTGACGGCTCTGAATGATATCAATCAAAGTAGAACGAACCTCAACACTGGCGAGAACTCTGCTAGGATCCGACAAGTCAAGCCTAACCAAACGGTTAGCCAAGGACTGGATGTCCCAGGCCAATGGTCGCTCTGAAACTGAAAGAGAAGCTAGGCTACCCATACTCACTACCTTCCAGCTCAAGGCATCCGCTACCACATTTGCCTTGCCCGGATGATACAGAATAGTGAAGTCATAGTCCCTCCGTAACTCGACCCATCTCCTCTGTCTCGAGTTCAACTCTCGCTGACTAGTGATATACTGAAGACTACAGTGATAGGTGAAGATATCACAGTGAACTCCATATAGGTAATGCCTCCAGATCTTGAGCGCGAAAACTACCGCCGCCAACTCTAAGTCATGAGTGGGGTAGTTGCGCTCGTGGATCTTCAGCTGCCTCGATGCATATGCTATTACTCGACCCTGCTGCATCAACACACAACCATGACCAACCCTAGAAGCATCACAATACACGGAGAAGCTCTAACCCTCAACCGGCAAAGTCAAAACTGGAGCTGAAGTCAATAAGGCCTTAAGCCTCTGGAAGCTATCCTCACACTGGTCCGACCACTGAAATGGGATATCCTTCCTAGTCAGCATAGTCAAGGGTGCTGCTATGGAAGAAAATCCCTCAACGAACCGTCTGTAGTAACTTGCTAACCCAATAAAGCTGCGAACCTCAGTAACAGTAGTAGGTCTAGGCCACTCACAAACCGCTGAAATCTTTCCCGGATCAACCCTTATCCCATCCTTAGACACCACGTGCCCTAGGAATGCAACTGACTCAAGCCAAAAATCACACTTTGAGAACTTGGCATAAAGCCGATGATCTCTCAAAGTCTGGAGTATAACCCTCAAGTGCTGCTCATGCTCATCTCTACTACGCGCGTATACCAAGATGTCGTCTATAAAACTATCACAAATGAGTCAAATACGGGCCAAGAACCCTGTGCATCAAGTTCATAAAGGCTGCGGGCGGCATTAGTAACCCAAAAGACTCATCCAGGAACTCATAATGGCCAATAACGTGTCCTGAATGCTGTCTT
>QJPP01004916.1:0-105318 GCA_003996215.1 Jaltomata sinuosa
CTCTCTCTCTCTCTCTCTCTCTCTCTCTCTCTCTCTCTCTCTCTCTCTACACAACAACAACAATAACATACTCAGTGTATTCTCATAAAGTGGGATTTGGGGAGGGTAGAATGTACGCATACCGTACTTTTACCTCAGAGGTGAAGTAAAGAGGTTGTTTGCGATAGACCCCCGGCTCAAGACAAAAAGAAAAAATGTCAAAGGACATAATGAAAATATAAGAGATATAGACAATAAACGAAAATAATAGATAGTCGCATAACAAGACACAACAAAATGATATTTACAATTGAACTACACGAATACTAGATAGTATCAAAAGTCGAAGAACAAGAAACTACTACAAGAGTAGTCTTACAACTACTAATAAGGGCAACACGATAATACACCCCTACCAAACTAGAAACACCAAATGTAACAAACAAGAATCTTCTGACTCCGAGACTGACTCTAACACTAGTAAAAATAAGGAGCAAAACTGACTCAAGAAAATCAACGAACTACGTCGATCCAAACAATCGAGGAGAAACTTACTTAATCCTTTGTTTTTCTTCTTTTTTAATTATCTTTATATGAAATTGAAGAATGTCCCTTAATTTTTTTTTGCACAATTTTTAATTGAATAAATTCCTGAGATATTCCATCGGTTTAATACATGATATTTTTTGCGCGAAAAATGAAAATTAGAAATTGACTGATGAATTCATTTTTTGTGGAAAAGAACTACTAAAAATTATTTTAAGTAAACCCACTTTTTTCGTCCATTTATTTAATTAATAAATTTGTTTTTTTAAAATAATTAAATAATTTTTATTTACTTTTATATTTTATTGAAAACCGTCATCTTTTAGGCCAAGATTTGATTTAAAAAAATTAATTAAAAAATCGATGGACAAACTGGCTTTGTTCGTCAGTACTATTAGGTCTCAATTGAAATGTCTAAATGAGAAGTAATACCAACATTAAAAAGATATTTATATATTTGGCTTTACACTTGCTATCGTAATATATATGATTTCTTTAATTGTATTATATCCATTAAGTGCACATTCCACCTAAATAACCTAAACATGCTTCAGTCAGGATCACAAATAGAAAAGGCTCCAAAAAATATGAAAAATACTATAAATTTCAATTGATGCAGCATAAACAAAAGCAATAAACGAGCCAATGCACTTTTTTTTTTCATTCCTGAACACACCTTAAAATAATTGTTTGGAAAACAATCAAAACAAAACTAATTAAGATTGTACAAATCAAATTCTTATAATCTAACTCTATAAGACTAGAATATGCCAATAATATTATTTTTTTTAAAAAGACTAAATTAGTTAATGTCAATGACATATCCGGAGCTTTCGATTCATTGTTATTTCTGAGAGTTATTGACATATCATCAAAAAATATTTGCACTTTTGACTTCGACATGTCTCTAATTCTAATTCTAATGATACATATTTCGTCCACTGATAACATCGATCACAAATATCACTGTCTTCCCTCATTTCCTTGGTATCCTCATTTTGATCTCTTTCATCTTCATCTTCTTCATCTTATACCTACAGATCAGACATGCCTCACTTATCCCTAACCACTTTTCAGTTGTGGCAACCTCAATTGATGTGTCTAAATGAGAAGTGATATCAAAAGACTATCTATGTATTTGACCTTACACTTTATACCCCGTCAATGTATATGAGTTTTCAGCGAAATTTTCTCCTTTAGAGTGGACAAGTTGCCCTAAATCACCTAAATGTGCTTCAAAGCTTGAAGTACAAGTAGAAAAAAACCTCTAAAAATAATGTACACTTCAATTGATACATAAACAGGAATAAAAAACATGCCAATATATTGACCAATGTTATACGTTATTTTTTTTTAATAATTGAATTGATAAATATGTTTTGGACACCCGACTGTTTAAAGATAGCCATTTGGTAAAGCAATTAAAATAAACTAATTAAACTATACAATATTTTGTGTAATCAAATCTTATAATTCAATCCTATGAAACAAGAAGATACCATAAATAAATTTTTAAAATCAAATTAATTGTTGCCAATGGCCATAATTGAGCTTTCAATTCTACACTGATTTTGAATTTGAGGTCCAATAATCTTTATCTAGTCTAAAAATAACATGAAACACAATATTATTCTATATTCTCCAATCTATCTAAAGCCCTCATCACCTTTTTCATCTTCACCATCTTCTTCACTTTCATTTTCTACCTAAAATCAGACACAACATATTAATCCCTACCACTTGTCGGTAAAAATCAGACACAACATATTAATCTTTACCACTTCTCAGTAAAAATCGATACAACCTATTAATCTGTAACCACTTGCAGTAGATACAATCTAAATTGAAGTGTCCAAGAAAGAAGTAATATCGACATTAGAAGGTTGTCTATGATTATATATTTTTCTTTTGATAAGTTAGAAGGCCTTACATGTTTCACCCGTTAATGTATATTCGTTCTTAATAAAATTTAATCTTCTGAACCACCTAAACATGCTTCCAAAGCTCTCACTCTAAATCAGCTAAACATGATCTAAAAGAACTTAGAAAATAATATTGTGTTCCCTGTTTATTTTCCAAATGTCGATGTCATTCCTATATTTTTTATAATGGAAATAATGATTTTGGACATCCTACAACTTAAGTTAAACGGAATATTGGAACCACGCACACAAAAGATCGTTGTTGAACAACGGTAACTATTTCCCCAAATTAATTCTCTCGCGATTTGGGCACATGCCCCTCCACATAGGGACACC
Source organism: Jaltomata sinuosa (assembly GCA_003996215.1). Lineage (NCBI taxonomy): Eukaryota > Viridiplantae > Streptophyta > Magnoliopsida > Solanales > Solanaceae > Jaltomata > Jaltomata sinuosa. The sequence goes on from QJPP01004916.1 coordinate 2,784, forward strand.
GGCAGCCCTGAAATTGGAGAAGGAAATCATTGGAATCTGACTATGCATCTGCTCTGCAAGCTCCAGCGATCTCAATCCCTAGCAATTTTAGATATGAAAATCCGGAGGTGAAGGCGTGCTACTCCTCTCATAAGGGAATACAGACGATCATCTTTAAAGCTAGTGATAACTACAGTGTGATGGCCGAAGAATGTAAGCTCAAACTTGTTGGTAAGTTTCGTAGAACTCCTCCTCAAATTGAGAAATTACTATCTAAATTTGTTGAGAATATCACTGTTAAAGGAAAGTTGAAAATTGGAGCATACGATCATCAAACTGTCTTCATAAACTTCTCCATTGAAGAAGATTTTTAAAATGTGTGGTTTAAGAGATTTATTGAAATTGATGGACAAGTGATGTGGTTGAAAAAATAGACTCCAAATAAAGGAAGAAAAGAACTTAGCGCTCATCCCTTGCTTGGTTCTCCCGTGAGGAAAGGTCTAGTATACAATTTTCTTCTTCTTGATCGAAGCTCTATCTCTCATTCAGCCCTTCGCAAGCTTCCTTCAAAAGGGGAGTCCATAGGCGCGAATACTTGGATTGGACTTGAAAAACCCCGCGGAGTTGAAGACTGACTTTGGCCAGGAGATTGATAGAGACCATCCTTTGATTGAGAGAGCCAGAAAGACTCCCTTGTGGTTCTAGCCTGGGTGCTACTACCGAAGATACCATTCCACTGCCATACATGAAACTACGTTAAGCAAATTTTAGGACCACTGAATATACCCACAGCCATGGACCTAACTAACTACAAATCATAAAACAAGATCGAGCATGGATGAAGTAAGGATCAAAGTGGACTTGATGAAACCCAAGCTAAATTTTGTAAGGGTTAGCACGAAGGATGAATCTTGCCCTCTACAAGGTTTCACCCAGAGGCTAGAATACGAGAATGTTCCTAACTTCTGCAGTCGTTGTAGAATTTTGGGACATTCAAGTACACAAAAGAAAAGCTCAGATGATGAATGTTGAAGAAAGAGGAGAAAATGGAAAGAGCACCAATAAAAATAATGTTCAAAAACATGCTAGTGCAGAAGAAAATACAAAATCACAACAATAAAAAAAGGAAGATGACTAGTAAAGTCATTGTCAATGCTCAACATAGTGCTACACAAGAGGAAAAGAACACAATGAAGAAAAAGCAACTAATGCTAGCATTTTGAGAAAGAAGATAACTCATTTTTTTCAAGGCATCTAGACATGAGATCAACATATATATTTTCCCCAATTTCATACATATGTGATCGAATCCAATAAATCAATTGAAGCACAAAATGAGATTAAAAATATTTCAATTTTAACGAAGTAGGTAGATTTCCAAGCTATGTAATCTTTATGTATTTATTTTTACTAAATTTATATAGTGCACATAAAAAATTTCTTTTTTTGGGTATATAATTTAGATATAAGTATATTTACACTTTTGACTTATCTATAAATAGATTTTTTATTATTTGATCCGATTCAAATATATATGATGATGGGTGATTGCGACGGTGGTGTTGCTGAAGGAGGAAATTTGTCAGGAGCTTGTTAAAAGTGGGTACCAATTAAATATTTTTTTAAAATGGGTACAATTTAAATGACAACATTAAAATAGGTGCTTCGAGAATTTTTACGCATTTGCCCCTTAAATTGACCTACGCGATGCAAATACAAACTAATCGAGCCTCAATGTGGGGCCAGGCCTAAGTTCTCGCACCTTTCGCACACATCTAACAATACAACCAATAAAACATGTGCCTCATGAATTTTTTTACGCATTTACCCCTTAAATGAATCTACGTGATGCAAATACAAACTAATCGAGCCTAAATGTGTGCCTCAATCCCAAGTTCTAGAACCTTCCATAGACAGCTAAGCATACAACCTATAAAACAAACACCATTCTTGAATAAAAAAATGTTCTATGTCCCTCTCTCGTCAACATTCAGTAAACTAGAGGTAGAGATCTTGGATTGGCTACAGATATGGAGGTGTTATCAGTGATGTCACTGCCATCTCTAGAAGGGCTAACCTCAACTCAAGCGAGATTAGTGATTCTCCCGCATATTCTCCGATTCACCACCTCTACTCCACCGCCAGAACATCCACGTGATATTATTGCATTGGTGGACCCAATGAACAGATCAATCACCTTCTTCGAAGGTCCCATCAACACAGAAGCTATTGTGGAATGGCTTTTACCTGCATCAAAAGCTTCCATCTCCCTCCATCTCTATCTCTTTGCCACCGTCATCGCCTATTTCATCTTCACCATGTCTTTCATCTTCACCATTTTTGTTCTCACACTCTTCATCCACTGGCATCTTATACCTACAAATCGGATACGATCCATTTATCCCCAACCACTCGTCAATACAAATCGAATGAAAACGATGTCTACAAGGCATCTCCTTAGCTTCCCTACCAATACCAAAATCCAACAAACAAATAGAACAATCAGTCCCTTCATCTAAAACCTTAACCACCGGCATCGCTTCAATGGAAGTTTTTGATGCAGGTAAGGGCCCTTCCACAATAGCTTCTGCATTGATGGGACCTTCGAAGAAGGTGATTGATGTGTTCATTGGGTCCACCAGTGCAATAATATCACGTGGATGTTCTGGCGGCGGAGTAGAGGTGGTGAATCGGAGAATATGCGGGAGAATCACTGATCTCGCGTTAGTTGGGGTTAGCCCTTCTAGAGATGGCAGTGACATTACTGATAACACTTCCATATCTGTAGCCAATCGAAGATCTCTACCTCTAGTTTACTGAATGTTGACGAGAGAGGGACATAGAATATATTTTTATTCAAGAACAGTGTTTATTTTATAGGTTGTATGCTTAGCTGTCTGTGGAAGGTTCTAGAACTTGGGACTGGGACCCACATTTAGGCTCGATTAGGTTGTATTTGCATCACGTAGATCCATTTAAGGGGTAAATGCAAAAAAAATTCACGAGGCGCATGTTTTATAGGTTGTATTGTTAGATGTGTGTGAAATGTGCAAGAACATAGGTTTGGCCCCAGATTGAGGCTCGATTATTTTGTATTTGCATCGCGTAGGTCAATTTAAGGGGCAAATGCATAAAAAATCTCGAAGCACCTATTTTAATGTTGTCATTTAAATTATATCCATTCTTAAAAATTATTTAATTGGTATCCACTTTTAACAAGCTTCAGAAAAATTTCCTTCTTTAGCAACACCACATTCGCAACCACCCATCATCATATATGTTTGAAACGGATCAAATAAAAAAAAAATATTTATGACAAGTCAAAAGTGTAAAGTTCATACTTATATCTAAATTTATATACCCAAAAAAAGAAAAATATTATGTGCACTATATAGATTTGGTAAAAATAAATACGTAAAAATTACAGAGCTAGAAAATCAACCTACTTCAATAAAATCTGCACAAAAACTTAAGCTCTTTTATTTCATTTTTTGCTTCAATTGGTTTATTGGATTTCAATCACATATGTATGAAGTTGCGACTAATATATGCCTTGATTTCATGCCAAAATGTCTAAGTTTGGACTTCCAAAGACATAACTTCAGTAAAAATGTCTGAAATTGACCTTGACAAGCCATTATATATCTGAAGTCTTTCCAAGTTCACAACTTCAATTAAACATGTCCGAAGTTTGGTCTTGTCAAGTCCACAATTTCAATAAATTGACCTTGTCAAGACCATATATAGCTTCAGTTAAAACTATCTGAAGTTAGGACTCACTCCACAACTCTAGTAAAAATCTCAAATTGGACTTGACAAGTCATACCAAACTTTAGGCAAATATACTCAATGTTTTTTCCTTCAAAAGGTCATATTTCTGACAAAAATGTTTGAAGCATATGGGATCTTTTCAACTTCAGTCGCGTATGTCCGAAGCATATGCGATCTTTACAAAAAGAAAAATTAATATCGAGTATAAATTAAATGGCGTCCCCAAAAATGAATATTTGTGCATTAACAATATGTATGTTGTCAATTAGACAGGATTACTAGGCGAGATAAGATTAGAAATGGAGATATTTGGGACAAGGTGGGTGTAGCCTCCGTGATGGATAAAATGAGGGAAGTGAGACTGAGATGGTTCATGTATGTGAAAGAGATGCCCAGATACCCCTGTGAGAAAATGTGAGAGGTTGACTATAGTGGGTTTGAGGAGGCATAGACATAGGCCGAAGAAGTATTGAAGAGAGGTGATTAGATAGGACTTGAAACACCCGTAGTTTATCGAGGACATGACTCTAGATAGGAGGATATGGAAGTCGAGAATTAGGGTAGAAGGTTAGTAGGTAGTCACGCTGTATAGTTTCTCTTATTAGTGGTACTAATATTTTTCCCCTACTTTCTTGTACTTTGATTCTATTATTACATGTTATTTTCTTTGCTTCGATTATCGTATTATTTGTTGGTGCTACTTGGTATTCTTTACTATATTCTCTTTGCCTTCTATGCTTTATTTGAGCCAAGGATCTTTCAGAAATAACCTCTCTACCCTCATATATAAGGTAGGTGTGAGACTACGTACACACCACTCTCTCCAGACCTCACTTGTGAAATTTTACTTAGTATATTATTGTTGTTATTTTCAATTAACTAACATAGAACTTTTACTCCCTCCATCCCAAATGTAGTAGGTTTTTAATCTTAAAAACAGTGATATTCATTTATATTTGAAAATAATTTGATTTTAAGAAAACTAATTTTATCTTTAATACAATGATATCGCCATACAAGTAATAATGTTTTGTTTAGATTATAATTTTAAAAAAATAATTATAACATTTTGTATTCAATCTAATAGCAGCACATAAAATAAGATGGAGAAAGTATTATTTGGAGTAAATGCATCAAGACCCTCCTAAAGTTGGTCGTGATTTGGAAGTAGACACCTAAACTTTACGGGGGTCCTATTACCCCACGAAACTAGTTACGACCATAATAAGTACCCCATTTGACCCATTTTTCTCAGCAGTTGTATTATCACGCAAGAGAGGAGCGTGAATGATAAAATTGATTGCCTCAAACCAATTAAAAAATGCCACATATGATGAGCAAAAAATAATCTTTTTAATTCTTTTTTTGCATTCCAGTTTTTAGAAATATTATTTAACTTTAATTTTTCAATATATTTATTTCTTTTCCCTTGTCTTCCTCACCCATTACCTTACCCTTTCTCTTTCTTCCTTACTTTTGTATTTCAAGTTTTCTTATGTGTAATTGTTCTTCTTCTTTTTTTCGTTTTCTTTGGTAGATTCGTCTAATTGAAGAAAAAATACTCAAAAATCATGATATTAATTTTCCGGCCAAAATTGTTAAGCATAATTTGATATTTATTGGCTCCGAATTAGTTTTTGCCCAAGTTACTTTGAAAAAGCAATATTATTACATTCTTTCTTCTTCTCTATTTTAGCTTGATTTGGTGGTTCTTCTCTCCTAAAAATTAGAGATCGAAATTTCGGCAATAGTAAAGCTAACAAATGAAGAAAGAGATGGTTGATTTTGGGGTAAAGGTGCTTGAGAAGGAGGTGATTTATATTTTAAATATTGATTTGATAGTAATTTTAATTTTCTTACTTTGATTATTTGGTGATTTGGCAGTGATTTGATAGTGTTGGGTGGAGTTGGTGCTTATTGCCATGGTGGTGTTGGTGAATAAGTAAAATAATAAAATAAAATTCAGAATTCTAAGGAAGAAGAAGGTAAAAGAAAAGAAATCAAATAAGAAAATAAAATAAAAGGCAAAAACTGAAAAATAATTAAAATTCAAATAAGTTAACACGTGGCAATGTAAGATTGGTGCGTGATTTCTACTCACTTTTTGATAACTGAGTTTGACTGAAAAATGTGGTATATTTGCCACTTTAAAATTGTTGGAGGGGGTAATAGGACCCCCGCAAACTTCAAGTGTCTACTTACAAATTCGATCCAACTTTAGGGGGGATTTCATGTGTTTTCTCTATTATTTGAGACAATATCAGAATGTAAGGAGGGGGGGGGGGGGGGGGGGGGGGGGGCATAATTCCCATGAAAGGCAAACCATTCATCTGAGCATGTTTATTTACTTTGATGCCCATCCAAAACAATTACATAAAATGCCTATGACGCCTTTTTTTGAACTGACATCATCACGATGTCACCAAAATACATGTGCCCTGATTTGTCAGTGAAGTCACGTAGGGCGTGCAAGTAATAAATGTTCCTTCCATTTTTGCAAAATAGAGCATATTTATTTACTTTGATGCTCATCCAAAATAATTACATGAAATACCCATGGCACCCTTTTTCGATCTGATGTCATCTCGACGTCATCGTGACATTATCAAAGCACACATGCCTTGATTTATCAATGAAGTCACGCAGAGCGTGCTGGTAATAAGTGTTCCTTCCGTTTTCTTTTTAAGTCTTCTTCTATTTTTTGTCCTTTTCCTTTCTATTTTTGTTTTTTTAAATATAAAAATAAATATATTAGGTAACCATTTTTAGACTAGTAAGAATATAAAAAAAAAATCAATTAAATTATAACAAGAAGTAATTAAGAAAATACTAGTCCCTCATGTTCAATACTTTTGAGATTTCAAGATTCAAACGTCTTTTTTAACCATAGATTTTTCATAATCCTTTAAATATCTTGAATTATGAATTGTTGTGGCTTAATTGTAGTACTTTTCACTTAGTTTTTAAATATGTAAATTTTATTTCAAATAATTTAAAGATTTTATGCTCGAATTCGCGATCAAAATTAAACAGTTTGACTCTCGAATTCTGAATTGTGTTACATAAATTGGGACAAAGGGAGAAAAATCATTTTGTTTTATTTTTTCTTCTTCTTTTCTAATTTCATTTTGTTTTAAAATTATCTAATTTTTTTTTAACCTCTCCTTAGAAACTCTCACATTTATGCTCTCTTGGTGATTCGAACCTACAACCTTAGGGTCGGAGGTGGAGGGTGTTTATCATCCGAGCAACCCTCTCTTGTCATTTTTAAATTTTTTTATTTTTTATTTCCTAGTTTTTTCATAATATAATTCTACATACCTTTTGACTCCTTTATTTTGATTATGTTTTTTCTATATCAACAACAAAAAAAAAAAAAAAAGATAACCAATATAGTACATTTTTTCATGTATTTTTTATTTTTTTCTATATCAAATATTAAAAAATAATTTATTCTAGCATATAATATATCAAATCAGTAGTAATTAAAGTATACTATTGCAATATACTATGATGCCACATTGTATATATCATATACTAACAAGGTATTATAAAAGTCTAGTTCCTTTCTTTAAAAAGACACTTGTCAGAAAAGTTGGTGCACTTAGTCGTTTGTTGCATCAAACTGCTCATATTTGTCCATCAGCTATAGCCTTATGTATATATAATTGTCTCATTCTTGTATGATGTTGGCTAATAGTTGAGACTGAGGTTTTCCGAAGTGAGCTTGCTGATGTTCGCACTGAACTAGAGCCTTGGGAAAAACTAATAATTGAGCACAAGGGAAAACTTGAAGTTGCATCAACTGAAAGTAAACTTCTGACTGAAAAGGTATTTCGCCAATTTACAACATAAAAGATTGTTCTTTCTCATTTATTTCGTACTCTGACAACTATCACTGTAATTTGGTTCGCGTATCTCTTAAGCAATCTGCATTTGTCAATGACCAGCAGAAAATCTTTTACTTCCTTCTGCTTTTTCCAACAAGAAGAAGATGGTTAATGACAGTAAATTATACTGTCTTTCGCTGCCTGGTACTCGTCCACATGGTGTGTTTCCCTTTCAAAATTAGGCTGTGAAAGTGCAGAGTAAAAACATTTCTCAATAAAATCAGGTTAATTAGATATCTTAGTACACATTTAAACTTCCACTCGAGTACAAAACTGATCCATGCCCTCTAAAATTGAGTTCTGGGCAGAGTTTATACCTCCGAATGCATCTACGATGTGAGGAAAAAAATGTCAAAACAGCTTTGTGCTTGATCTGCAACGGGATAAGTTTATTGGCTCAATCATGGCGCTTCATGTACCAAATTTACTTGTCAAAAGTTGTCAGAATACACAAACTGAAAACTTAGAGATTTGGAAAACTATTTTAATCTATGTCTAACTGAATAATCTTAAGACGTGACAGAAATATCAAGTGCTAAATGCATTCAGTTGGTTGATGAATTTCATAATTATAATTATTTTCTTATGTTTAACTGCTCATTAGTTAAGTTTGTTCTAGATTATATCATTTATTGAAAATTGCCGTTTACTTATTTCAGCATGAGGCTGCTCATGCTGCTTATGAGGAAGCTCAAGAGCAGATTGTGGAAATACAGAAAAGAATAGAGATGAAATCGATAAGCATAAATGATGCCAGGAATAAGCTTGAAAATCTGAAGCTTAAAGCATCTGAAGCTCGAAATCTGGAACAAGTATGCATTAAGAGTCTGCCATTTTTTGACCATTTCTGTGATGCCTTCTGAGCTTCGGTGATGCATTGAGTGATTGCAGGAATGCCTTCAAGAACAAGAAAAATTGATTCCTCTTGAACAAGCTGCTCGACAAAAGCTTTCTGAGCTTTTATCTGTAATGGAATCTGAAAAAGTCAGGGATCTGTTCTTAAAGCAATATTGCATGCTAAGGAGGCAAATCTTATACAGGGCATTTATGGTCGAATGGGTGATTTGGGTGCTATAGATGGTTAGTGTTTTTGTTTCATGTTTAAATACTAGTTGTTACTCCTTTAATTTCATGTTTTCTTTCATTTGCAGGTTAAGTTAATGAAATTATGGGGAAAGCTACTGTATTAGATTTTAGGGGTGATGAGTAAACATATGAAGCTGGAATGGATTTGGGTGGGGGTGGGGGGGGAATTTTCTTCATAGTTTCACTGCCCATTATTTTCTTGGACATCTTTTTGCCACTTGCTTATGGTACTATAGCATGATTTGATAATATATTAATTGCATATAGTGTTTCAACCTGCTTTTTGATTCGCCTCTTCTTATTTTTCCAGCGAAGTATGATATTGCCATATCAACCGCTTGTCCTGGACTAGACTATATTGTAGTCGAGACTACAACAGCAGCACAAGCTTGTGTTGAGCAACTTCGCAGCAAAAATCTCGGTGTTGCAACTTTCATGATTCTGGTAGATTCTCCTCTCTAATTAAGTGGTTTTCAGAAACCTGTCAGTTTTGTTAATTTGTATTGGCTACTGATATCTTGCTAACTTTTAAAAAAGTATAAAACAGATGAAATATTTGATTTCTGAATATAATTGATTCAAAAAAAGCTAGACCATACTTATTGAACGTCTTATGTTTGTTAAAATAATTTAAGAACTCAATCCCTGTCAAACTAATAGTGACTTTAACTTCTCGTTGTTGTTCATCCTTTCAATCCATGTCCAATACATATGAAGAGAATAATATTGTGGAAGTCAATTTGAAACAGAGCATAATATTGCTTTAAAATTACAATTTTTGAAATAAATTTTGTTTGTTTGCAATTGGAATGGTTTCTAATTTCTATCTATTGTATAGGCCTCCCAGCTCCTTTTACAAAGCGACATAGGGGAGTAAAATCTTTTTTGTTGTTTCAATAGTGTCTCTGATTCTGCAAATGTGTTGTGCAGGAAAAGCAAACTGCTCATTTGCCTAGAACCAAAGAGAAGCTAAGCACGCCAGAAGGAGTCCCACGCCTTTTTGATTTAATTAAGGTTCAAGATGAGAGAATGAAACTTGCATTTTTTGCAGCACTAGGAAATACAGTTGTCGCCAAAGATATTGATCAGGTGAGGGGTTAAATAACTTTTTTAACCTTAGAATTTTCAATTGTTTTTCATAAATGGGATATTTTTTTGTGAGGATATCTCTAGCCAATGATTCTCTATTGTCTGTAAACAACTGAGCGACAAAAAATAACAAATTTGTTCCCGAATTCCATGATGACAATCAGGAAACAGATTTAACATAGTAAGTATGATATGAAAATTTAAGTCTGTCACAGAGATATCCACGTCATGTTGGCATATTGTCCATGTAGTTCCATAAATCATCAGAAATTATTGCACCAAGCTCTGTGCTCAATGCTAACTTTGCAGGCTACACGCATTGCCTATGGTGGAGACAAAGAATGTCGGCGAGTTGTAACACTTGATGGAGCCCTTTTTGAAAAATCTGGGACGATGAGTGGTGGTGGGGGTAAGCCACGAGGTGGGAAGATGGGAACATCTATCTTAGCTGCTAGTGTTTCTCCAGAAGCCGTGTCAAATGCAGAAAACGAGCTTTCAACATTGGTTGAAAGTTTGGCGAACGTGCGCCGAAAAATTGCTGATGCAGTGAAGTGTTACCAGGCCTCAGAGAAGGCCGTTTCTCAACTTGAGATGGAATTAGCGAAAAGCCTCAAGGAGGTCTGAGCTTCCCCTGAAGTTTTGTTCTTGTTGTGGTCATCATTATATATATTTTTCTATTTTTTGCTCTATATTTCGCTCTTGCATCTAAAGCTAACTGAAATTTGTTTCCTTGGGACAGATTGACAGCTTAAAGTCCCAACACAATGATTTAAAAAAGCAACTGGATTCCTTAAGGGTTGCATCCGAGCCCAGCGAGGATGAAGTTAGTACATTGAAGGAACTCAAGAAAAAAATGTCTGCTGAAGAAAAGGAAATGGATAGGCTTACACAAAGTTCACAACAGTTAAAAGAAAAGGTAAAGTATTGCTTTATTTGGGCATTTTGCAAGACATTTCTGTAATTAGCTAAAGCACGGCAAGTGGTAAAAGCTGCTTTAAGCAAGTATTTAATTGCTTCAGGCTACAGAACTTCAGAAAAAAATAGAGAATGCCGGTGGTGAGCGTTTGCAAAATCAAAAGGCAAAGGTTACCAAAATTCAATCTGTAAGTGGATATGACCTTGTGCATGTTGAATTGCGTACTTGATTACACCATTCATGCTGCTTTTATTTTGTCTTCCTTCACCAGGATATAGATAAAAAAGGCACAGAGATCAACCGTAGCAAAGTTCAGATAGAAACAGGACAGAAAATGATTAAGAAACTCACAAAAGGGATTGAGGAATCAAAGAAAGAGAAGGAAAGACTGGCTGCCGAGAAAGAAAAGTTGCTTTGTACCTTTAAAGAGATTGAACAGAAAGCATTTGTTGTAAAAGAGGACTATAATAGGATACAGGAGGTTAGAAAATATCTCCATTTACTCTCGGCATTTTATGATTATGAATGTTGCATTAAAGTTGTCTATAACTCTTTTTTTTTCCTTGATGTCTTTTCATAATTCTCTAGCTCATTGATCAACACTCTGCTGCTCTGAGTGATGCTAAAAATGAGTATGAAACTTTGAAGAAGACTGTGGATCAATTGCGTTCATCAGAGGTTTTGTGCCACTCTCTATAAAGTTTTCTTGCTTCTCTGTGCAATGAGTTTCTAATCCAGTTCAACTAGAGCTGCAGGTGGATGCTGACTACAAGTTACAAGATATGAAGAAGGCCTATAAAGACTTGGAGCTCAAAGGGAAAGGATATAGGAAAAAGCTTGATGATTTGCTTACTGCTCTTTCAAAGCATATTCAGCAGTAAGCTGGATTTCTTTCAAATGTCGTACTATTTTCTGGGATGCTGTAGCTTCTGTATTGATCTTATACACATAAACTCATATCTGTTGTTGGTATTATTGTCAATACACATATTTGTTCCTCTTGGTATAGGATTCAAAAGGACTTGGTGGATCCAGAAAAGCTTCAAACAACTTTGAGGGATGGCACTCTTGGTGAGAATTGTGACCTTAAGAGAGCTCTGGAGATGGTTGCAATTCTAGAAGCTCAACTGAAAGAGATGAACCCAAATCTTGACTCAATCTCTGAGTATGCACCAGTCAACATTTATGTGCAGTGAAAACTTGTAGGATTACTGTTTCTCTTGTTATACCTATGCTAATAGTGTCCACCGTTACAGGTATCGGAACAAAGTATCTGTGTATAATGAGAGAGTTCAAGAACTTAATTCTGTTACCCAAGAGCGCGATGATATAAAGAAGCAATATGATGAGTGGAGAAAGAGAAGGCAAGTCCTGTTTATCATTAGAATGTCTATTTCAATCTTCACATGCCTCAGTGTTATGCTTCATTAGCTTATAACATTTGTAATTAAAATTCAGGTTGGATGAGTTTATGGCGGGCTTTAATACCATATCGTTGAAGCTCAAAGAAATGTATCAGGTCCTAACTCAACTTGAACTTGTCTTCTTTTAAGAAAGCTTTTCACTTCTGTTACTCGAGTTGAATTTCATCTACACATTGCGAAGTGTTATTATTGCTAGACTAATGAGTTACACATATTATAGAGCAGCCATGATATTGTGTTGGTAACTTTGTGATTGCAGCACATCTGCTGATCTTATCACAGTAGATGTAAATCCTTGCTCTTAGAGCTTTGGTTCAATGGCAAAAGGTAGTAAAACGGGGGATGTGCGGTAGACATATATCACGAGTTCGAATCTTAGATATTGAACCAAGTCTAGTATTTAAGTAAAAAAGGTAGAGAGACAGAGCCCCTCTAAGTTTTTCTCGATTATAAAAGAAAAGATGTGGATCCTATTAGTTTCGATCTTTTCTTGCCCCACATTACTTGTTTCATCATCATAGAGTTTGCATTTCTGTAAATTGATATTGTTAATAGTACTCTATATAAAGCACATTAATTTATAGGTATGTCATCAAGTAAAGAATTCTGGACGAATGAATGATTCTTTTGTTTCATAGAATTTCATATGTTTCAGAGAAAAACTCTAGCAATTGGGTTGATAGTCTGGGGAATCCGATAAAAAAACACGATGTAATGATAAGTGAAATTCTTTGGAATGGTACACAACCATACTCAGGAGAAAGTGAAAAGGAGAAAGAAATTGAAACTTGACATTCAAGTTATGGGTACAGTGAAAATGCAGATTATAGTACACGATATAGTTAGATCAAGATATTCTCTAAGTGAACAGAAAAATTCTATCATTCTCTTAACATTTTTTCGCTTGCATTACATATTTTATCATTCCTATATCTATAGGATCATGCTTGTGAATTTGTTGTTTAAAAAATTTACCAAGTATATGATGGGGTGGGGATCAATTCATCTAACACAATTGATTGATATGTGTCTGCTTATACTAATATTATAAACATTGCGGTTGTCCCCAGATGATCACCCTTGGAGGTGATGCCTGTTAGGATTTGCCCTGAATTTCCTACCTTAATTGGATTCTACACAATTGTGTTCTGATTCAAAAAGGTTTTCTTGATGGAAAAGATTTTCTTGGTGAAAAAGAACTCTACAATATCTATCATTTTCTTGGAAGAGAAGTCTTGTAATTCTATAAATAGAAGACATGTTCTTCTCAAACAGTATACAATAACATCCACAATGTAGTTGTTTAGAGAGTTTTTTTAAGGGGAGATTTATTCTCTCAATAGTTTTACAATAATATATTATTTTTATTAGCAATATCATATATAGTCAATTGACCAAACCCATATCATATATCATAAAGTCTTTTTTATAGCTTTTTTTTGTTCTTGAACTTATCATCAACAAAAGTTTATTTTGTTTGCTTCCGCATGACGCCCTCTCAATTTGGAACCCAACAATGCCGAATTGGAGTTAGTGGACTCGCTTGATCCGTTCTCTGAAGGTGTTGTTTTCAGTGTCCGACCGCCAAAGAAGAGCTGGAAGAATATTGCAAACTTATCAGGTGGTGAAAAGGTAAGTGTCAAAAGTATATGTTTGGCTATGGTTGAAAGTTTATTGCAACTGTATAGCAACTAGCAAGTAACTCTTATTCAAATAATATCAATTGCTAATTTCAGACCCTCAGCTCATTGGCTCTTGTTTTTGCACTCCACCACTATAAACCCACTCCACTTTATGTGATGGACGAGATTGATGCTGCTTTAGGTATGTTTTCTGCATTTTACATTGGCCTATTAAGAAATTAGAGAATACACTTGTCACTCATTGGTTGTGTAATGATTTTCAAAGGGATTTATGATGTCCTTAACTACTCCACCCGTGACCTTAAAGATCTAGGTTGGATGCTCAGTTCTTTTACATGGTATCAAAGCCAAACTTTGGTGGTCCCATTAGCACATTTGCGTTCTCTCCTTATTTTCTATTTCTCTGGGCTTCTCTCTCTCAAATCAGCTCATTGAGCCACTGATATTGCTCCTAGCCCGTTCATTAGCCTGTTGAGCCTATTATTTCTACCTCTACTTTAGACCCACTTTTGTTGAGCCTCCTCAAATCCACGTGTAAACCCAATAACCAAGTTACACTGCGTGAGGGAGTTAGAGACTACACTTGTGTAATGATGTTCAAAGGGATTTATAATGTCCTAGGCTACTTCATCCGTTACCTTAAGGTTGTGAAATTGAATGCTCGTATTCCTTCACATCAGCTCTCAATTTCTTCTCACATTGCTATTATGCTCTCCTAAAATATTTATTCTGAATTCGGTTTCATTTATTGCTGGTCGCATATCAGATTTTAAGAATGTCTCTATCGTGGGGCATTACGTGAAGGACAGAACAAAGGATGCACAGTTCATAATCATAAGGTACTGCATTTGAGGTTATGATGATCACATCAAGAAACAAGCTGTTTTTGATTTGTTCTTTTTGATAATATGCAGCCTTCGAAACAACATGTTTGAGCTGGCTGATCGGCTTATTGGAATCTACAAAACAGATAACTGCACAAAGAATGTCACCATTAACCCAGGAAGCTTTGTAGTTTCTCAGAAATCTGCCTGAGGTACTTCTGATTGTAGAAATTCTCTGTTTCGATCTCACTTTTCTGCTTGAGTAGTTCTCTGTGAAGTTGTTATATCTCTGTGCATTTGTAATTATCATGTAAAAAATACTTGCTGATTATCATGTAAATTCGATTCATACTTGAATTTGCTAAATCAACTAAATAAAATCTAGATAATTTGACTGAATTTTTCCTTTTCTTTCTCTTCTTTTCTTTACTGCCTCTAAAATTTCTCAGCGTTCATCATTAACCACCGGCAAAAATCACCGGACGCCTGTAAAATTACTGATTGCAAAATTTTTATTTAAATAAATCCATATAACTAGCAACACTATCAAAGAGGTAACTCCCCAAATAGGAAATATGATCAGAAATCTCTCTGACAATTGTATAACTTCTTCTCCGGCAACTATCATTCTCTTCTGGAGTCTGCCCACCAAAAGGACATATTTTCGAAGGCATAAGAACAAATTGAGTTGTAAAAAAAATAAAAAATACTTGTATCAAAAGGGGTTGTTGGCTGCATTTCATGCGTACCACAAAATTATTTCACGAATGTTTGCTGCCTAATTTTTTTTTAAGAAGGAAATAATGCACTAATTAAAGCTGAAATCTGCAATTAGTGCATGTGAAGTTGTGAACCCTTTTAATTTTTATTTTTATTTCTTTTATAAAAAATATATTCCCAAGTTATAATCAGGGGCGGATTAGAGGGTAGCGAGAGGGTTTACCCGAATTTCCTGGGTAAAAAAATTACATTGTATATATAAGGTATTTTAATTTTTTTTATTGTATATATATAGAGATTTTGAACCTCCTAAACAAAAGATTAGAGGTTAATTTAGTGGTTAAGGTGGCTCAAAATTCATCTTGAGATTCCAAGTTCAAATCCTAAGTACTATATTTTTATTTTTTAAACCCTCTTAATAAAAATCCTATATCTACCGGTGGTTATACTATTTCCACTTTTAGAATATTATAAATATAATATGATGTTCTACATTGATATAGAATAAGTTTTGTATTTCTAATCCAAGCTAATAGCTTGATAATCTTGTTCGCATTTACTGTCCTATCACCTGTCTTTGCCTATTTATTATTTTTGAAAAAATTATTTTGACCTGTCTCACTTTGTTTAAGTTTTTTCTTGCCCTGTCTCGTTAAGTCCTTACCCTACCCTGCCATATTCTTGCTCTATTGTTATGCCTAGATATTTCAATTTTAGCACAATTTTAATTGAAAAACTATCAAATTTCACATAACTTTCTTCTAAGTTAAATTTAGAAAAGCCTACGCAAATTATTGCTTTTAGGCAAATTAATTATCCAAAATTGTCTATCCATGAACTAATTTCGCAAGCAATACTTGGTCCAAACTAATTACCCGAGTACCCACTCGCCCTAACCCTTCCCTTTAGCCGACCCTTTTGCTTTGTCTTAGCACAAGCCCCCTCCCTTTTTTTTGGGTGTATCTCTTTCATTTGTATGTTTGCACGTGAGTTGTGTGCTGTGTTCTTTTCATTTTGATTTTGTCCTTGTCATTTTATTTTTATTTTGGAGGATTAAAAATAAAATATAAAAAAAATTAATAATTAGACTACAACAATAGATAATTAAAAAAATATTAAAGTCATAAACTTATTTATTATAATTATAATTAATAGAAAATATATTTTTATATTTTTTTCTTTTGCAAATAAAACCAAAATTTATATCTAAAATATAACTTTATTTTTATAATATATTTTTACAATAATTAACTTTCTAAAAATGATATAAGTTATAATATTAAAATTTAAGCTTAAACTCTATTTATTATATTTTTTAAATATTTTTTTTCTTTTGAAGGAATGAACATCTCATTTGTAATACCTTGTCAGTATATGATATATTGTGGGTGTCATAAAAGATTGAGAGTGTTTTTGAAGGATGAATTGGTTCTTTATGATATACCCTATCAGTATATTATATATACCAAGTGGGAGGACTGCAATTTTATTTTTTTTTAAGAATGAACCAATCTTAATAATATCATGTCAGTATATGAAATATATCAGTGTTTCTCACGATGGAATGAACTAGCCTTCTATGATACTATGTAAGTATATGATATAATTATGTGAGTATCACAAAGGACTGAGGCGAATGACCCTGTCCCTTATGATACCATAATAATATAGATATACACCATGTGAGTATCATAGAATACTAATGAGTTTTTTTAAAGTAATGGACCAGTCATTTATGATACACTGTTAGTATATGACATATACCATATGAGTATTATAGAGGACTGTGAGGATTTTCTTTTAGTTTTAAAGGAATGAACCAATTTTTATGATTCCATGCCAGCATATGACATATACCATGTGAGTATCATGAGGATTGGGTTGTGTTTTTCTTGAAGGTTGGAACCAAACCTCCATGATACTATGTTAATATATGAAGTATACCATGTGAGTATCATAGAGGACTGATGAGTATTTTCTTTTGAAGGAATGAACCAGTCTTTTATAATACCTTATCAGTATATGATATATATCGCGTGGGCATCATAGAGGAATGAATAGTATCTTTAAGGAATTAATTTGGCATTTATTATACTTGTCAGTATATGATATATATTAGATTGGTATCATAAAAGATTGAGTATTTTTCTTGAAGAAATAAACTGTTACTCTTCTATAGTACCTTATCAATATACAATATATATTTTGTGGGTATCATAAAGGATTGACAAGTGTCTTTTTAAAGAAAGGAACAGCAGTTTGATGCAACAAACGACTAAGTGCACCAAGTTTTCTGATCCAACATCTAACAACAACAACATACCCACTATAATCCCACAAGTGGGGTTGTACACAGACCTTACCCCTATCTTTGTGGGGTAGAGAGGTTGTTTCCGATAGACCCTCGGCTCAAAAGAAAAGTTTTTGAAGCAAGTTTGCAACAAAAATATGACACCAAAAGAGCAAGAGACAAACCAATGAAGCAACAGACAGTAATATACATTGAAGAATAAGAGAATACGTATTATTAAATAATACTACTATTATTGAGAACAAAAGAAGGAGGCTAGTCCCCTACCTCTTCCACATAAAGTGCAAACATACTCAGCTACCTATTACCCTTGTACCCTAATCCTCAACCTTCAAACGTTCCTTTCTAGGGTCATGTTCACAGTAAGCTGAAGTTGTGTCATATCCTGTATAATCCCCCCCTCCCTTCTTTTTCAGCCTACCTCTACCTCTCCTAACTTCTGCTAGAACCAATCTCTCACACCTCTTTACTGGTGCATCCGCACACCTCTTCATATGCTCGAACCATCTCAACCTTGTTTCTCCCCTCTTGTCCTCCACAGATCACGCCCACCATGCCCTGTATAACTTCGATCTAATCATATCTCTCTTAATATGTCCATACATCCATCTGAGCATCTTCATCTCTGCGACCTTCATCTTCTGAACGTGGATTGATCCAACATCTAACTCACCAACAAAAAACACCAAAAGCAATGATGCTGATTAATCAAGGCAAAGAAATTAACTCTAAGAAAAACCACAAATGGAGGGATTTTTTTTAGAATGGTAACATTAAGTCTATATATCCACATGTATACTACATCAAACAATGTAGTCCCCCTTCAAAAGTATTACAACTTACAACATGTGCATCTATCACATGTTCCTATAAATAATCTAGAACATCAAAGATGTCTTCTGTTCGAAATATTAGTTTCTGTTTACACCAAAAATAAAATAAAGTTACACAATTCGTCTTAAAATCCTGTAAGTTGTTCTGCTTGTCTTCAAAACATCTCATGTTCCTTTCCTTTCCTTCCGGACTGTCCACCAAATGCAAGTAGGGACAATCTTCCATCT
Organism: Jaltomata sinuosa; assembly: GCA_003996215.1. Classification (NCBI taxonomy): domain Eukaryota; kingdom Viridiplantae; phylum Streptophyta; class Magnoliopsida; order Solanales; family Solanaceae; genus Jaltomata; species Jaltomata sinuosa. The sequence continues at coordinate 21,498 of QJPP01004916.1, forward strand.
CTCTTCTTCCTTTGTTGTATTTCCCACCTTGTTCCAACAATTAAGAGGCCTTTTATGTACCTTGGTTTCACCCATTCAATCTTTCTCAGGCTTATGAACATTCTCCACAACTGATCTGTCCACCTACAATGTAAAAAGAGATGGTTGATTGTCTCAGCCTGTTCTCCACACATAAAGCACCTGGAGCTAAGGTGAAATCCCCTCTTGTTCAGATTCTCATGAGTCAGTACTGCTTCTTTAGTTAGAAGTTAGGTAAAGTAGTTCACTTTATAAGGAATCTTTGATTTCCAGATCATCTTCGATGGCAAAATCCTTCTCCTGAGCCTCTGATGAACTTAGATCCTTATATGCTGAACTGACTAGAAAAATATATGTGCTATGCTTCTGCCACTCCAATCTATCCCATTCCTCTACTAAATTATTAAAATCTACCATTGTGACATGGAGCGAAGCAATATTCTCCATTTTCCAATCATTCAAATGCCTTCTGAAGTGCAGATTCCATGCTTGACCAGCCCTTATTTCAACCACTGTTGCCTGCTATATTTGGCAAAGGAAGTACAGATCAGGGTAAAGTATCAGGGAGGTGTTCCCAATCCATTTATCATTCCAAAAGGAGACCTTCAAACCATTCCCAATCTTGAACCTGATTTTGGATAGCATTAGTGGTCATAGGTTTCTGATTGCTCTGCATTCATATGGTATTGTTACCATGTTTGTCATCCAATTATCATCCATACCATATTTAGCTATGATAACATCCTTTCATAGCATGTCTTCACAGGATGTAAACTTCCAAAGCCACTTCATCATCAAACTCTGATTCTGATTCTTTAAATTTCTGATCCCCACTCCTCCTTTTACCTTGCATACTGATAATTCCACCCATTTAACCAGGTGGAATTTCTTCTTATCTTCACTACCGTTCCATAGAAAATCCCTTCTCACTGCATGCAACCTCTTGATCACACTAGCAGGAACTAGAAAAGCGGACATCATGTAGGAGGGGAGTGCATCCAGTACACTGTTTATATGAGTCAACCTTCCTCCCCTAGACAAATATTGACTCTTCCAATTTCAACAACAACAACATACCCGATGTAATCAAGCAAATGAAGGGATTTCATTCAATGAAAAAAGAATATGAAACATTAATGGGGAAACCAGTTGTTTATGGTACCATCATATATGTACTACTAATGCACAATATAAAGAAGCTCCCCTTTAAAATAGGCATATTAATTATGCCAAAACCAGAAAGTATTGTCTACCCTTGTAATATGCTGCAAAATGAGTTAGCGAAAGAACTTTCAAAGTATCATAAAGTTAAACACATAAGTAGGCCTGGCTGAAGATACTCTACCTTTTGAATTATCCTTTATTTCCTCTAAGATTTTTTCCTCATCCGCCAAAAGTTGTTGCAGTTTGGGAATATCTTCCTCCAGTCTTGGAATCAGAGTTTCCGCCTTCTCACAGTCCTTCGTTAGGTCAGTAATTTTTGTGGAATCCTAACATCCGAGAAAACAGACCAGAGATGTACATCAATCAAACAGAGCCAGTTAATCCCATATATCTACGAATTTTAATCTGGGAAGCAACTTTCAGTTTTTCATACCTTATCAAGTTTATCATTAAGCTTCTTTATTTTCTGCTTCAAGTGACTTAAATCTTCTCGGTATTTTACATCTTGCCTCTCAAATTCCTTGAACTCATCATTGCAGCGCCTCAAACTGTTATCAAACTCCTAAATTTTTCAAACAAAAGAAGGGTATTGTATTCAAAGCAAGGTGATCAAGATTCTTTTTTCAAAATCAATAAGTAGGAAAAGAATAACAATGCAAGGGATATTATCATATATGGAATTCTTATCCATACCTCTTGGTTTTGCAAATGCTTTGAATGCTTTGACTCAAGCTCCTTAAATGTTCTGTTACTTTCTCGAATTTTCTCCCTGAAACAAGCCAGTAATTAGCTCCATTAGATTTCAACATATCAGAAACGGAATGCTTGCATTTGCACAACCTTTGTTTAGGAAAAAAAAAACACCTCTGTAATTTAAGGTTCTCTTCCTGTCCAGAAATGTTTGTTTGCATCTCTGAAATTTGAGTTGAATTATCTTCAAAAGCCAAATTTGTTGCTTTCTCTCGCCATTTTAACAGTGATAATTCTTTAAGCATGTAGGCTTCAGCTTCATTCTTCACACCCTGACAAATGAAACCAAGATAATATAATTAATTTTCTGTAATTTCAAGGAAATAGGGATCTCATAATGGTCAAAATCTAAGTTGTTTGGATACTTCAAAAATGTTCTCAGTGCTTGTCAGATCCTCCAAAAGTAGTGCATTTTTGGAGAATCCAACACGGGTGTGGCAACATTTTTGGACAGTCCGAACAACATAGGTCAAAATATACCTCCAAGTTATCTCTTTCTTTCTCTTCTAACTTGACCATTTGAACAACGCCAGACCTTCTTTCATTGAGGGATTCTAGCCTACAAGAGCATTAAGAAATAGTAACTGCATGTTTTAGAAGCATTGAATGCAATTGCTTAGGCACATACTCTTCTCAATGAGCAGTGATTCATTCTAGAGTAAATTAGCGTACATAATTGCAAGAATGAGCATTCAAATGCATAAATAGGAGAACGAGATGAGTTAATAACATGGAAAGAAAAATAATGAATAGCATAACTAGGCAGATATCACCAATTTCAATGTTTACACTTATAAGTGGTTGTTTCGTAGCTAATAAAGAGGCAACTTATCCATATATTAATTTCTGCATAAGTTATACAACGTTTGGTAGCTAGTTAGGAAGTAACTTTTTTATGTATAAATGTATTATGCGGGGTAGATAATGGAATAATTAATACTTGAATAACTAATACATGACTAAAAAGTTGAAATGATATTACCCTTATTACTCCCGACTTGAATACTTTCCTTTTCTATATAAACAATCAGATCCTCTAGTACGAATTTAGCAATGAGAATATTTTGCTGGGGTTGCAATTTCTATGTTGCCTCTTGCATATAGGTTTACCTTTGTTTTTGCTGGAGTTGCATTTTTACCCATAGTAGTGCTCCTAAATTCAAACATTGGCTTCCTGTCTAAATTGTTGCCTAAATTAAAATGCAGAAAGAAAAAAGATACTAAGCTATAATTTTAAAAAGTATATAATGTTTATTACTTTTAAATATAACAAACCAACATCCAAAGAAATAGTTTATGCATAATTAAACTCTGCATAACTAATACCTATGCAACTAATACATGCATTACTTATACATGCATAATTCTAACGACCCCTAAGAGTTCGACATTAAATCTCATTGCACATTCATGCCAAAAGTTCTAATCTTGATTGAACATGATTACAGATTCAGGACAAGGTTGTCATGGTCTTATACTCTGTTGGGAAAGGCAAGGCACTAACAAAGAATGCACAACAGGGTAGCAGCGGAAGAATACCCAAGTCTAAACTTTCCCTTTCAATTTGAACCAAGAGAAGACAAACAAACCAAGCACAATGGTAATAAGGCAGCAAGTATATCAACCAAAAGAAATACGACAAGACAAAATAAACCAATCACACGAGACACCAAGATTTACGTGGAAAACCCCTTCGGTGTGAAGAGTAAAAACCACGGGACCAAAACCTCCACTATAATCACCAAGAGTTACAATAATGTTCTCCAAAATGGCCACCAAAGAAGTGCCAACAAACGAGCAACACTACATAAATCACAACACCAAAAACAAGAGAATAAAAGGAGCAAAAGCACCGAAAAACGCAGCTACTGTTCACGGATGCAAAACTGGAGCTACGGGATACCAAATCCAACTCTGTCAGTTTCTAATCAAAGATTGAGATGAGAGGAACAAGCTGTCCAAAAATCAGATCAATCGGATAAGAAACGAAGCGGGAATCGCAATTTGAAGTTGGCAATTTAGGGCTGAAATTGGGTGCGAAAATCTGCTCTTTCTCTCTATGTGTGGCTGCTGAAAAATATTATGTGGATTATGAAATAAGACCTAAAAAAGGTCTATATATATGCCCCATAGAATTGGGCCTATGGGCAAAAGTGGGTTGGTCCAAATTGAGCTTTATTTATCCACATAGGAAGGGAAAAAGACCCATAACCCCAACAATTCTCCCCCTCACGACTATGTGGAGGAGACCGCCATCCCGGCGATCATGCAACAATCTTCAAATTTCCATCTTGGCAAAGCTTTAGTCATCATATCGGAACCATTATCATCCGTATGAATCTTCTCAAGTTCAAGCAACTTAGAATCCAACACATCTCGAATCCAATGGTATCTCACATCAATGTGTTTAGACCGACCATGGAATGTAGAATTCTTGCCAAGATGTATAGCACTTTGACTGTCGCAATAAAGCACATACCTCTCTTGAGCACAACCAAGTTCCCCCAAGAATCTCTTCATCCAGAGCAACTCTTTACAAGCTTCAACGGCAGCAATAAGCTCAGCTTCTGTAGTAGATAGAGCAACACATTTTTGCAACCTAGATTGCCAAGACACAGCCCCCCCTGCAAAAGTAACCAAGTACCCTGAAGTAGACTTGCGAGTATCAATATCACCAGCCATGTCTGAATCAGTATAACCATAAAGAATAGGCTTCCCTGTACCAAAACACAAACTCAGACTAGAAGTGCCACAAAGATATCTCATGATCCACTTCACAGCATTCCAATGTTCTCTTCCCGGATTAGAAAGAAAACGGCTAACAATACCAACAGCATGAGCAATATCTGGTCTTGTACAAATCATTGCATACATTAAACTACCAACAGCTGAAGCATAAGGAACTTTCTTCATATCTTCCTTCTCATCATCACTGGAAGGACACTCTTTCGTGCTCAACTTGAAGTGCATAGCTAAAGGTGTACTGACAACCTTAACATTATTCATGTTGAACCTTCGAAGTACTTTCTGAATGTACTTCTCCTGTGATAACCACAACTTCTTGGCCTTTCTGTCACGGACAATCTGCATGCCAAGAATCTGCCTTGCTTCAACTTTTGAATCCTGCAAGCATTATAACCAACAAAAAGCATGTCATCAACATAAAGCAACACAATAATAAAGTCACCATCAGAGAATTTTTGCACAAAAACACAATGATCTGAAGAAGTCTTCTTGAAGCCCTGCTGACTCATAAAAGAACCAAACTTCATGTACCACTGTCTAGGAGCTTGTTTCAAGCCATATAAGCTCTTCTTCAATTTGCAAACATAATTCTCTTTTCCCTTGACTTCAAAACCTTCCGGCTGCTCCATATAAATTTCTTCATCTAAGTCACCATGGAGAAAAGCAGTTTTAACATCCATTTGTTCAATCTCTAAATCTAGACTTGCAGCTAAGCCTAGAACAACACGAATGGATGACATCTTCACAACTGGAGAGAATATCTCATCAAAATCAACTCCCTTTTTCTGGTTAAAACCCTTCACAACTAATCTAGCTTTGTACCGTGGAACTGGATTGCCATCTTCATGTTTCACCCTGAAAACCCACCTGTTTTTTTAAAGCTTTTCTGTCTTTAGGTAACTTAACCAAATCAAAAGTATGATTATCATGTAAGGATTTAATCTCATCTTCCATAGCATCAAACCATCTTTCTTTTTCTTCACTATCCATGGCTTCATCAAGACTCTCAGGTTCTCCCCCATCAGTCAAGAGTACATACTCATTGGGAGAATAACGAGATGAAGGTAGTTTTTCTCTAGTAGATCTTCTGAGAGAACTCTCTGGAGCATCAATAGCAGCTGGTTGCTGGCCAACCACATCCTCTTGCACTGGAGCATCAACAACATCCTGGTCATTCTGAACATGATCATCATCTTCATTATCAACTTGATTTTCATTATTATGAAGATTTTCTTCAGGTGCAGTAGTCAAAGGAATTGGATCAATATCAACTAGGCTCTCACTACTCTGAGAATCAACCTTCTCAGTTTTGTCAAAATCTTCAATTGTTTGGTCTTCAAAGAACACAACGTCACGGCTTCTAACAAGTTTCTTCTCTAAGATGATCATAAGAAACATTCTTACCAGACCAAACTCTGTCAGGGACATCACCATTCAAAGCAACAGCAGGAGATAAATTGATAACATAAGCAGCAGTATTAAGTGCTTCTGCCCAAAAGGAATCTGGCAGCTTAGCATCTGAAAGCACACATCTAACTCTCTCAACTAGAGTTCTGTTCATCCTCTCTGCTAAACCATTTAACTGAGGAGTCTTTGGAGGAGTTTTCTGATGCCGAATACCCTTCTCTCTGCAATATTTATCAAAAGGACCAATATACTCACCACCATTATCTGAGCGGATGCATTTCAATTTCTTCCCTGTCTGTCTCTCAACCAAGGCCTGAAAACCCTTGAACACATCAAGTACCTGATCCTTGGACTTCAAAGGAAATACCCAGAGTTTGCGAGAATGATCATCAATAAAAGTCACAAAGTAAAGTGCATCACCATGAGACCTTACCTTAAAAGGACCACACAAATCAGAATGTACCAACTCCAGCAAATCAAGCTTTCTTGAAGGCGGATGACTCTGAAAGGAAACTCTTTTCTGTTTACCGGCTAAGCAATGAACACATTTCTTCAACTTTGCTTGTTTCACTCCAGAAAGCAAATTTTTCTTAGCCAAATTGTCAATCCCCTTCTCACTCATATGACTTAGCCTTCTATGCCATAATTCTGATGAAGTATCATTCTCCATCAAGTTTACTGAGTCTCTAGAGATGGAGCCCTGAAATACGTACAAGTTAGATAACTTGTCACCACGAGCCACAACCATTGAACCTCTAGTAAGCTTCCACTGGCCAGCACCAAGGGTGTTAACATAACCCTCATCATCAAGGTTCCCCACAGAGATCAAATTCAGGCGAACATCTGGAGCATGCTTGACATTGTTGAGAACTAATCTCGAACCATTGTTACTTTCTAAGCAAACTGTTCCAATGCCAAGAACTTCAACTTCATCATTATTACCCATCTTCAACATCCCAAAATTACCTGGAGTATAAGAAGAAAATAATTCTTTCTTGGGCGTGACATGAGAAGTAGCACCAGAATCCACAAACCAGCTAGACTCATCACGAACAAGATTAATGGCATTCTCACCACAAGCAACAAGAAGATCATCATTAGCAACAACAGCAACACGATTCTCATTATCGCCTTCTTTCTTTTGTCGTCTCATATCTCTCTTGTGCTTGTGACAATATTTCATGATATGTCCATTCTTGTGGCAATAGTCACATGTAACATTCTTGTATCTGGACTTTGACTTGCTTCTACTTGTACCTCTATCATTCTGACCTCTGAACTTATTTCTCCCCCTATCTTCAGTAACCAAAACATCGGAGTGTGAAGCTGAAGAAGATGAGGCCTGTGATCTTCTTCTCATCTCTTCATTCAAGACACCACTCTTAGCATATTCCATAGTTACAACACCACTGGGAGCAGAATTAGTCAAAGAAACTCGAAGAGTCTCCCAAGAGTCTGGCAGAGTATTGAGAAGCCAAAGTCCCTGAATTTCTTCATCAAACTTTACACCCATTCCGGACAGCTGGTCAAGGACACCCTGAAAATCATTTATATGATCAGAAATAGGACTACCCTCTTTGTACCTGATATTTATCAATTGTTTCAGCAGGAACAACTTGTTGTTGCCAGTCTTCGAAGCATAAAGTGTCTCAAGCTTATCCCACAAACTTCTGGCATGTGTCTCATTCACAATATGATTTCTAACATTATCTTCAACCCATTGTCTGATATAGCCACAAACCTGCAGATGCTCAAATTCCCAATCCTCATCATTCATAGATTCAGGTTTGTTAGAAGCAAACACAGGTAAGTGCATCTTCTTGACAAATAGAAGATCTTTCATCTTGCCTTTCCAAGTATGATAATTACTACCATTCAAACACACCATCTTGCTCATATTTGCCTCCATCATTCAAATTGACTATCAACAACAACCAATGCTCTGATACCACTTTGTTGGGAAAGGCAAGGCACTAACAAAGAATGCACAACAGGGTAGCAGCGGAAGAATACCCAAGTCTAAACTTTCCCTTTCAATTTGAACCAAGAGAAGACAAACAAACCAAGCACAATGGTAATAAGGCAGCAAGTATATCAACCAAAAGAAATACGACAAGACAAAATAAACCAATCACACGAGACACCAAGATTTACGTGGAAAACCCCTTCGGTGTGAAGAGTAAAAACCACGGGACCAAAACCTCCACTATAATCACCAAGAGTTACAATAATGTTCTCCAAAATGGCCACCAAAGAAGTGCCAACAAACGAGCAACACTACATAAATCACAACACCAAAAACAAGAGAATAAAAGGAGCAAAAGCACCGAAAAACGCAGCTACTGTTCACGGATGCAAAACTGGAGCTACGGGATACCAAATCCAACTCTGTCAGTTTCTAATCAAAGATTGAGATGAGAGGAACAAGCTGTCCAAAAATCAGATCAATCGGATAAGAAACGAAGCGGGAATCGCAATTTGAAGTTGGCAATTTAGGACTGAAATTGGGTGCGAAAATCTGCTCTCTCTCTATGTGTGGCTGCTGAAAAATATTATGTGGGTTATGAAATAAGACCTAAAAAAGGTCTATATATATGCCCCATAGAATTGGGCCTATGGGCAAAAGTGGGTTGGTCCAAATTGAGCTTTATTTATCCACATAGGAAGGGAAAAAGACCCATAACCCCAACATACTCGACCATCACAACAAAATGTAACAGAGTAAATGACAGTTCAAAAAGTATCAACACCCTAGCAACAATAAAAGAGTTTAGGATATGGGTTGAGAACTTACTGCTTAAATGATTCTTCAATCTTTTCAACATATTTGTTGGTTCCAATAATATCTTCTAGATACTCCAGAGCCTTCATCATGGGCTCCTTGTGCTTTTGGCTTCATCAGTGATATTTGCTCAACCTCACCCTGCAAAATCCAACCACTTCAACCCCCCATAATCGAACAATATTCGCAAAGTTAACATCAAGCAAGCGATATAAATAGAGACCTGCAGAATCAAAAACCGGTTATTATCTAAGTCAACCCCTTTCCCTTTCAGTTTCTTGGTGACCTCTGTAAAGTTACTTGGCCGGTCGTTGATAAAGTACTTGGAGGAATTATCTCGGAATGCCACACGGGTAATCACAAAATCACTTCCAGGAACGGCTTTGTATCTCTCGCCATCCTTTAAAAAAAAACACTTAATGCAAAAGTAAAACTGCAACTCTGAATGGTCATCTCAAAAAGAGGAAAACAAGCAGTTACCAAATCGATTATCTCCTGGAAATGAACAGACACGCCAGCACTCTCCAAATTCTGGTGGTTTGTTGAATTGTGGATGAGCTCTGAAACTTTATTAAGACGCATCTACTCAGTTTATAATCAAAGATGAAAATGCAAAACTTTTACGCCAGAGATAAGTTGTTGTACACTAGTGTACTCCATAACTATCAGCTTAACAAGCTAAGAGTGGGAGTTTCACATTAAAATTCAACCCGCCGAGCAATTACAATGGTTATTTAGGACTAAGAGTTTCAGCATTTAGAATTAGACCGAATTAGTACTGTAGCTTATGCTTGTTTTCACTAAGAAAAACAAGTTGTAAAAGGAAACAATTCATACACTACAACCATATCTTAGATGAAAAAGTTCACATTGGTTGCTCTAGCCAAAACGAGTCCTATTTTGGCTATTACCTTCTCCATTACTATGTTCTCATACGCAGGAATACCCCCATTAGCCAATTCAACAATTATATATGAAATTGCTTCTAGATTACTAGTATCTTACCTGTTTGGCTCGCTTTCCGACACGAACAGCATTGCATCAATAACGTTACTCTTCCCACTACCATTAGGACCAACAACTTCAGAAAAGCTCTGAAAGTAAAACGAATTTAATTTCCTGTACTCAATTACGAAGAAAAAAACAGAGTAAAAAAAAAAACCTAACCTTATGAAATGGGCCAACACGTTGTTCGCCGGCATAAGACTTGAAATTTCTCATGATCATCTCTTTAATGAATAACCTTGGAGCTGTAGATCCACGATGAGGAGATTTAACCATCAAATCGTCGGAGATCGACGATTCCATTTCTACGCCCATTCTTCACTGGTTAAACAGTGTTTCCAGCGATGAATTAACTGCATGGAGGTTACTGTCGACTGATCGGAAGGAAAAAAGACCGGCACCGGCACCGCTTTAGAGAGTAAACTTCGGTGAAACTCTGGCGAATAGCATGAAGTTTGTTTTTGTTTTGTTTTTTTGAGAAGATGATATCTTTGGGCGGGAAACTCGATTGCTCTAAATCAATTACAGCTTATGATTTATAATTTTTAAATCAAAATTCATAAATTATGATTTTTAATTTATACTGTATTTGCCTATTTGGATAGGATTAAAATCTAATCAAAAAAACTGATCAAAAAAACTATTCGTTTTTAGCTTAAAATTCTTTTTAAGTTTGACAATATATTTACCTTTTATCCCTTGTATTTTTTCTTAATTCCAACATTATCCTTATTTTTTAGCCCTAAAATATATGAAAATACTTTTTTTTCTTCTCATTCTCATCTCGCTTCTCCATCTTTTCCTTTCTCCTCCGACAAAGCTTTTTTTTTAATTTGAGCACTTTTTATTCAAACACTTATCTACTTATTTTAAGCTTTTAATTACATTGCTTAAAAGTTACTTTTTTTTAAGCATATTCAAACAGACTTTTAGATTTGCTTGAAAACAAATATTTAAAAGTATTTTTTAATTTTATATATATACTAAAAAACTACTTAAAATACTTTAAAATAAGTCAATCTAAACATGATCTTAATTGATTTATTGAGCGGCCCACTTATTTGAAGTAATTGAAATTGTACATAAAATAAAAGTTTTTGCGCGAATTGCCCCTGGAGACTCCCAAAAATCGTTCTAAACAATTCTATAATAATGTTATTAAAATCAAGAGTATTTGTTCTTAATTCTTATCAAAACAATTCCATCAAATTATATGCTTTAGAAAGGAATGCAATTTATGAAATGCATGAGACACAGTTATGGAACGTTTGACTATTTTTGGAGGATTAAATAAGATAATTATATCAAAAAAATAAAATTAATGAGTGTGTGAAGTTCAAATATGACACTTAAAAATGAATTGAGGAGGCATATACTTTGTTTGACAATTTTAATGAAGAATATGAGTGTGCTCGCTCTAATTAAAACTCACATTTTTTGTCTTATACGATTTAATATTAAGTTGTGCCTTGATCTTTGTGGGAAGACAATTTTAGTAAAAGTATTACATCAATTTACCTTTGTTCTTCTTTGAGCACCCTTGTTTGCTCCAACCCAATTTGATGTAATTTTTAGATACAAGAAACTACAATGAAGTAAATAAGATAAAATACAAGGATATGATTAAGAAATAAAAATTGGGGAATAAATTGTAGAAGAAAAAAAGGGAAAATCTAACAATCAAAATAGATTAATCATTAGATTTAATTCAAGTGAGAAGAGAAATAAACTCATACATGAAAATCTTACTTAGAGTATCCAAAAGAGGTTCATTAAAGAGATACAAGGGAATCCTCTCATAAACTCATACAAAGAGTCTTTTCTATCCTCCAAAGTTAGCTAACCCTAAAATGAAAACTTAAAGATTATTTATACTACTAGTCTAGCAAAACTAGCTAAATTACATAAATGACTATATTATTAAAATAGCCACTTAAGCATATTGCTGACCTTGAAGTCTTCCTCACATATTTTTTTTTAGTCCTCCAAGCTTATGATAGTTGGAAGAATGCTCTGAAATCTTTGATGACATTTATGATTGTAATCACTTCCTTCATAAATCCATTTGAACATGTTATAAACTTTAAGAGATCTTTTAACAAATCTTTTATGGCAATTTGAGCTCTTCGTGGATGGTTGAAAGCTTTCAAATCCAAAATAGTCCACACCCTCACTCTTGATATCAATCTTGTTATCTTGATTTGCATCATTTGATTCAACTACGATTTGCATCATTTGATTCAACTATTCAATTTAACCTCTACACAATTTTATAGAGAACTAATTCTATAAGTTTCAACTTTAAAAACCCTCCTATTATTCTAAATTTCTAGGATTCATCGTTAATATAGATCTTCATAGTAATTTTACGAGCGGATATCATTATAATTTTCTCTGGCAATCGTACTTAGAGGCAAGTTGCGAAGATTGTCTTATTTTCATAAACTTTGAGTTTGAGGAGAAATCTTCTTCTTGAATTCTTATTAATAACTTAGTGACTTCAAGACGTAATTTTCTTGGATATTTTTATTTGGAGAAGTAATTCTATGTGGATTACTTTAAGATCGTCTTAGGTGTTGAGGGAATAATCTAGGTCGATTTAAGGTTGAGAGAAGCTTGCATTTCAATTTTTTGAAACTAATTCTCTTTTCCGCTACTCCTTTTATATTCTCCATTTTCAGAAGTCATTAAAAAAAATTGTGCGAAAAACAATCAGCGCACTAGACATAGCTGGAATTTCACCTAGAGACTGTGCAATGCACATACATATAGACCATTTTGCCAGGCCAAAACTAGGACTTCCTCAATTTCTTGTGGGACGTGCAAATACTTTACAAGAGGTTCAAATTTTTCTATCTTTCACAATGCTATGATTCTTCGACACACGACTTTTTCTTGAGTTTATGATAACGTTAATTTGAGGGTTCTTTTACACTTATCGGTAGTTAATCCCAGCATCCGCCCTGCTCGAAAAGCCACGAGAATAGCCAAGGGTGCGGCCAAGCCCATAGTAAGAATGTACTGAGTAATCATTTGAGTCACCTATACCACGTCTGAAGACAGAAATGCTCTCGTAGGATCTTTTACTTCAATAGTAGATATCAGAAATCTGAGACCTTCCTTCCAAGCAACTATGACATAGATAGACAGATGCGAGTGTACTTCAGGAAACTAGCAAGCCTTGCCATTCGGATGAAAGGAATATCATCCTAATGAAAGCCTGATTCTTCCCCAGTGGAAGCAAACGGGCAATCGGCTGCCTAAGCCACTCTACTATTGGTACAGAGGCCAGATAGAAGGTTGCTCATCCAAAGGTGTACGTTGTCACACTCCCTGCCTTCCAAAGGTGCCTAGAGGACGGGCCAGACGCAGCAGAGCGACGACCGGGGAGCGGGTTCCCCACTGGAAGGGGGACAGGAGACGGCCATCTCAAGGCACATCACGACCTACAGGCAACACCGGCGAGACCTGGGAAAGCAACCCGATTGGGTGTCAGAGGATCCATAGTACCTGCAGCCTCCCGGACTTTGGGGGGTCCTCCTTATGATGCTACGGACGGCTGTCCGAAAAGGGCTCGGACTCGGATAGGATAGGATTGTGCGCGCCGGGCCCAACTAATATCTCATCGAAAGGTGGGAGGGGTGCCGGATCTGCTGCCCGTGACGTGAGTGATCCTTAACCCTGCCCCTTCTTATTGCTATTTGTGACATCGAGTGCTTAAGTGAGATCAGCGGTCTGGCAGGTCCTTGGACGCTGGCCCTTATAGTCTAGTCTATTCGGACCTCTACTAGGGCTAGAGCTAGCATAAATAGTTTGAAAAGAAATTATAAATAAAGTCTTATTTGACAGTTTCAAAGTTCAATTATACGGATTTGAACTTTGGGATTGCCAAGCCAAACTTCACACAAAATATTTGAAGTTTACTTGCAAAGTGATGTGTCAAACTTTAAATATTTGTTTGAAGCTTTGACAAATCCAACTTAATTTGGACCAATATGTCTGAAGTTGGTAACTTTAAATCCATTCTTTTAAGTTTTAGTCACACGAGTCTAAAATTATTTCTTAGGAGATTAAACTTCTAAAAAATTATAAATTTTGATTATACCTTAAATAGCAATCCTCCAAGTGACTATATGTGCAAGCACTTGCCATGTGCATGATATCTCAGAAGTGTGAGGTTGGTTTGGACTTTGGCTTGGGCCATGTGCATGATATCTAAGAAGTGTGAGGCTGATTTGGCTAATTTTTATCTTAAAAACAAGTGTTTAAGAGTATTTTTTATTTTATCTAAACACTAAAAAAGTGCTTAAAATTTATTTTGACATAAAAATACTTAAAATAAATCAATTCAAACAAGTTCATAAAATGTCAGTGGTTTCGGCATAATCGTCACTCCTAGAATTTGCACCAGATATCCGCTTTTACATGTATCATTTAAAACTTAGTCAGCTTTAGTATCTAAATTTTAGTGTATAAAGGGCAAACTTCATACCAAACCTGTTACAATTTAATGTATTTCAGAACCACTCAAAGGCATCACATCTTAGAGAAGAAGCAATCAATTCTTCCACATGTCAATTGTCATCCATTTTCCACTTCCAAATTTCTCCAACAATATGAGTAATTTCTATCAGTCTCTTTTTTTTTTTCTAGCACTTTGTGCTAAAATCAACTTTATTAATTAGATCTTTGGGCTGAAATTTCCAATTTCAGATTCAAAGGCCTGAAGTTTAAATACTCATGCTTGTCCAGTTTCAACTTCAGACTCGAAGAATTGAAATTTAATTTTTAGTTGGCTAAAATATTAATATTTCATAATCTGTGTCTATGTTTTAAATAGTAGTCTTTAAACGACTCTCTGTGCACTTCCCCCTCATGGCTCTCAACGAGGCCCAATTTAATTGGCAAGGCTGAGTAGCAAGATCACGTGTTTAATTATGAGTTAATTATCTTCTAAATATGATTTTCTTTACTTACATGAGTAAGTTTAAATCTCAATTTTGAATTATTATGGTGACGTTTGTTATATGATTTTAACTTCATATGTCTTTTTGTGGCTTACTTGTAATTCATCATTCACTAAATACGAGAAAGGGGAACAAAAAAAAGGGTTTTAGTTGTAGCTACTAGCTAGCTACATTATACTCAAATTTAATTTCCTAGCTTTATTTCTGATTTATACACCAAATGATTATTCCATTAAACTGAATTTGATCGTATAGAACTAATTAAAGCATGCAGTTCCATCTCTAATCTTTAGGTTAAGGGTCTTTTCCTGTGTGAAGGAAAAAGGTTTAGGTTCTATATATACACTGATGATAGTAAGAAACATTTATACAATTAAACTGATAAATAAGTGGACTTACAAGTAAATTTATATATTATAGGTATTAATTGGTAATAAAAATAAAAACATCTATAATTGGGTTTGTTCTCTGATGAACGCTCAAATCGTGCTCCCCAAAGTTGGGGGTCACGACGATAGTGCAGCAAAACCAAATTTATAATCCCAACGAGTGTCGGGATCGTACCCAAGGGACTTGGAGTAACTAAATAGAGATTGTATCGAATTGAGTTCAAAGCGAGAGTAAATGCTCAAAATAGAAAGTAAAAGGATGGGGGAGTTGGGATATTGTCACTACAATCACAATTCAATTAAAAAGCAGTAAAACGAAAGCAGGTGTACCAAGTTGACTAGACGACTAGGGATGCATATCCGATAGGGCTTTAGTTATGGGATAGAAAGATTATCAATTTATACTTATTCTCGCTTAATGACATAAGTAGCATTGGTCATGGGAAAGAATTGCTTATCTCTCGATCAACAATCTTATATCCGATGATCTCGGTTAGAGCATCATCGGTTTGATCAACAAACAACCAATCTAAACTTGGGGAGGTCACACTATCTCTAGCTTAGACCCTTAAATAGGTGATTCCGTCGATGAGAGCTATCTCTAGCCTCAAATCTGGATGGAATCCCAAGTTCCCACTTATAATTTCACATCCGAAACCATGAAATCCTTTCTCAAGCAATCACATAGTCAAGTAATAAAAATTAATGTTTGCAACCACCAATTTTAGGATTAAAACTTGGTGAAATTACTAGACCCATGTCAAATAAGCAATTATAAGAAAGAATAAATAACACCCACACCCATTTGTTAAACACCCATCATCAATACACCCCTAGACAAGATAAATTAGCCGCTCATAGCAAGAGAGAAAGAGATACCAGCTGGGTAAGTCAAAATCTCTTCCATTAGAGCTAAATCTCAAGTTCTAGATTCAATTTAAGCACACAAGTATTAACCAAGAGAATTAGATTAAAACCCTCTTCTGAATGGACGTGAAAACTTAGTCTCAAAGAAAAAAGCTCTTCAGAATATTCAGGACTGAAGAAAGTTATTTACAATTGTGCCTAAATAGGCCTTTTATAGTTTCTCAAAACGTCACAAAAAGTTAGGACAAAAATGTCTTTCGAGTGGTGTGCGACGCGATGTGCGGTTCGCACGTTGTGATGTGCGCGTCGCACACTACCTTCAGTTGGACTAGTGACTCAGCTAACTTGGGAGATTCATGCGAAGGGGGTGCGGTTCGCACCTTGGGATGTGCGCATCGCACAACGACCGCACCCCTTAACAGATTCTTCAGTAGCTTTTGTAGCTTCATGCGGAGGAGGTGCGGTTCGCACCTCGACTTGTGCGTGTCGCACGACCACCACATCTCTAGTCAGAATCTTTAGCTTTTTCGAACGCTTCACACTTAACTTCTTTTTGAGCTCCTTTTGGGTCCATATCCTTATTTTTTCATCTTTTATCAAAAGTACATGCATAGACATCAATAAAGACCATAAGAACCTCTAAATCTATTCAAAACATAGCAATAATTCATGGATATAGGTTCAATAAGTTGGTAGATTACCGACTTATCATTCTCCATCAGGAAATGCCTTCACGGGGTCAGATTCTTCTTGTCCAAGCCTCTGCAGCTGATGCATGGCGTCCAGGGAGGCTAGGTCTAATTGAGTAGTTGTATACTCGTATTCTCTTGCGTATTATTATGTAGAATGACGGGAGGATTCATACTTAGGCCTTCAGACACGGAGTCTGGAGGAATATTGTATGGTCTGGCTGTATAATTGAAATGGGAATGAGGGTGTTAGGGTAATGTATTTCACTCCGGGTTGTTTACATTTGTTAATTGGTGTGTGATATTAGAATTCAGGAAACTAGACTGTTGAGTAGGTTCGGAAAACCAAATTATTGCGAACAAGTAAGTAACTAGTTATAGTGGGCTTCGAAAATAATTCAATTAAGGGGAAATGGGATAGACAGGAATGGTGTGGAGCCTCAATTTTAGGGGATATTTCCCTGGACTTTGGTTGTCTTTAAGGAAGGGTTCCAGGATTGATGTACCGATTGAATATGTGTCTAGAGTGATAATCGGGGATTGGTCTCCACACAGGATTTCAAGGTTGGGGTTATGGACCCGGTTGATGGGTAGGTGATCATTATTGTCTTTCCAAATGCAATGTGTGTAGATGTAACTTTAGCTTAGTGATTTATGTGCTTGCATGCTTAGGGAAAGAAGTTATGAATATCTAAGTAATCTGGTGTCAATTATGTGAAATGAACTTGATTTTGTTGCTTGTTGGTTTTACAAGTGTATTTCTGTTCACTTAATTATTGACTGTTGGATTTGTGTGACATTCGGTTGGCTCGGGTGCCACGCCTGATATGGGATACACATTGGTTGACTCGGGTACCACGCCTGGTACGGGATACTATAGATTGGCTCGGGTTCCACGCCTGGTACAGTTTTTATATTGATTGGCTCGAGTACCACGCCTGGTATGGATTTAAATATATATTATTAATTGTATTTTATCGATGGTTTCATGAGTGAAGCGGGTTGATTGTTGAAATTGTGATTGTGCATATTGATCCTTGAGAGGCCAAATTATTACACTTAAATGTGGGGTTAGTCCTTGGGTGGATCGGATATTGCACGTTAAACACTTGGGTGTTGATCTAGGGATGCTTGGTAGATCCAGATTACTTAAAAGGGGTATATGCTTAGTGTTTTGGTTATTGCAGCAGCGGTTGTTGAACCTATGTCATGAAGTTGGTAAGTCAGAGGGAAGACTAAGAGTTTGAGCTCGTATTACGGGGTTGATAGTATATTTTGGGTATTGTCCTAGGGATCCTTGGGTGGTCCGGTTCCTTTTGTATAATAACATAAATATACGTGGTCTAGTTAATAGGCATAAGGGTTTACTTCGGGTTGTTGAGTCATAGTGTTTGACTGGGATGATGGAATGGTAGTCCGAGTCGGGACGTAGTTGTCAGACTAGTGTTAAGTGTGACTTGGGAGGTTTTAGAGATAAGTGTGACTTGAAAAGTCCCAGATGTCATGGTGTAGAGTCTCCAAGGGGCGGAGTTGGCAGTGGAACAAGGTAGGAAGGCTTGGGACAGAACATATAAGTTCTTAATGTCAATATCATAGTGGTAAAAGTGGGTGTCGAAGTAAGTGAATTATTGTAACTAATTGCATATTTTTTCTTGATTTCTAATATGATGGTAGAGCGTGGATTCGAATCGACCGATGATGCCTATCAGTACGTGTTGTTTGTACTGATACTACTCTTGCTATATCTTTTTGGGTATAGTCTAGTTGCAGGGTCAGTGATGTTCCTTAGGTACAAGATGACGGCGATCTTCAACAGCTTCTACTCTTCATTTTCATGGAGGAAGTTGTGTCTTCTTTTAATCATTGAAACTCTCCCATAAAAGCTCTTGTACCTGTTTAGATTAGTTCCTAGGGACGGTTGTTTTCAAGTTTGTAAATAGTTTTACTGTTATGAATATTGTAAACGGCTTTGCTTGTATTAAAAAAGGTTTCTTTCTTATATTTTACTTATAATTTCGCATTGTCTGTTGAATCGGGTGGTAAAAGTTCTCCTATTTAGGTGCTTAGAGTAGGTGCCCGCACGGCCTGGTAGTTAGGTCGTGACAAGTGATCTGGTTCGGTGAAAAATGAATGAAAAAATTATGTTTTATAGTACAAATTTTCCACTGATTTATAGTGGGAAAAACTTTAGTTTTAGTAGCGAACAAATCCACTATAATCTAACAAGTGTGGTCTGGAAAGAGTAATGTGTACACAAACTTTACTCTTATCGTATGAAAGTAGAAAAACTATTTTGATAAACCCTCAATTGAAAGTACACTGATAATGTCCCCCCCCCCCCCCTCCCCTTTCACTATTTCAAATATAGATTTTCGCTTTTCCTTGTCACTTTTAACACATCAAAAAAAGATAATTAATTTTTTCTTGATTTACTCTTAATATTAATTACTTATTTTTTAAAATTTAATATTAAACACCAATTAATAGAGGTAATATGATAAAATAGTTATGTCAATCATTATTTTCTTAATGGATATGTTAAATCCAAATATGACAAATAAAAATAAATGGGTACATATATTTATGCTTTTGAAGCAAAATAAATGAGCTCTAAGGGAGAGAATCTAAATGGGAAACCCGTGAAGCAAGGGAATTGGTGGGAGTTGGGAATAAAATAGTCATTTTGGTAATTAGATGTTAAACCTAATTACCTAATTGGGTAAACTAAAATATAGAAAGATTTGGAACTAACCATCAATTGGTACCAAAAAAGAATCATTCTTTAATTATTAATTTTGTTTGTGAGATTAGGCAGATGAGCTCTCAAAATTGCAGTAATATTGACTGCACACCTTGCTTCCCAATGCTTGTCACCTTTTATTAATTAATTTTTCTTTTCTGAAACCTGGAGATTACTGTAATAGCAGTACCTCTTTTTCTTTTTCAAAAAGTTTTTGTAGTTTAATGTAATGATTCTTTTGTTATACGAGTTCCAAACTGTTTTTCATCAGGTCATTTAATTGATCTGTCATGGTCAAATTTCAAATTTAAGATTCTTTTGTCAACTAATTACAAAGGGAGAAAGAAAAGGGAATTACAAATTAATGCTAGTGAAATTGAAAATTTGTGATGTTGTACACAAACAAAGTAGAAATAGCATCAACTAATCATTTTTCGATCCTGTTTTTTCTAAAGACTATTGTGTTTGGAATTTTAAATTATACAAGTGAATCTCGCAATATTTTCAATTACTCAGAACAGGAAAGTGGCTATTTATAACTGAGAAAAGGGGTCAATATACTCATTAACTTTACAATTTAACGCGGATATACTCCTTATTTAAAAAAAATAAAAGTATTGCATTTATATTCTCACCGTTTAACAACTAGTGTGTATTTACCTTTTTGTTAACATACATATACTTACTGACACTAAAAAATTACCTTACCCATTTTCTTTACCTTTCCAGACCCGACCGAAATGAAAAAAAAAACTCAATCCCTCTTTCACCCAGTCATAAAATGGATTGCATTGGGTCTGAATAAAAAGGAGATTGTATTTCTTTTAGTTGAGTCGGGTATGGGTCGAGTTTGGAGGGGTAAAGAAAATGAGTGAGGTAATTTCTTAAAACCACGTGGTCATTCTTTGCTTAATTCAACTCCGCTCTTACTGATTGAACAAAAAAAAATTATGTACTATAGTTTTTTAAAAACCAAATAACTGTTTCATTTTATTTATCCAAATTATATATTCAACAACATGTTTATTTTTGGGATTAAAACTAACTATTTAAAACACAATAAATAAATGTTATTGTCAATATCTTTTGGTGCTTCTTGATATAGTTATGTCCATAAGAATTAATCACGAATGTGACAACTCGTCGTTTCTGATAATTTTGAATTTGCTTTGTATTTTATTATCACAAGAAGTATTATTTTCTTTTCCTTTTTTTTTTTTTAATTTTTTTGAATTGATGGAGACATAAAGTTTAAGCTTTCATTCAATAATATAATTATGCTAAACAAATAAAATAAAGTACTTTAAATAGCATATAGCTATGTAATTTATTTATTTTATTTATTTATCTGGAAAAAGAAAAGGTAAGCCCATGAGTTCATCCATGTTATAAAGTTATGGGTGTATAGTGGACTTTACTGGTATTTGGTTTTCATCTTTGTATATTTGGGGCCCATGTTTTAGTCTAAATTTAATGAGTATTGTATAGACTATAGACCTTGCAGTTTTTTTCCCCTCTTTTTCTTTTGTCAGAAGGGGGACCTAATAGCATTATATACACTAATTTAAGTGTGCAATTGGATCCATTTTTATCTATAGCATTAATCATTTGTGATTTGCTTGTATGACCTTAAGCAGAAGAGAAAATTAGATCTCTTCTCTATTTACAAATTGAATAGAAGAAAATAATTTTTTAAATTTCTATTGATATATATTTGTTTCATGTAATTTGATTATAATATTATTTTGTTTTAGCATTATTTGCTATTTTGATACTACCTATTATTTCTTGTATTTTTATTACGTCTTTTTTCATTATTATTTTGTCTTGAGCCGATGGTCTATCAGAAACAATCTCTCTACTTCACCTCTGAGATGGAGGTAGGTTTGCGTACACTCTACCCTCTCCAGACACCATTTTGTAGAAATATATTGAGTATGTTATTGTTGTTGTTGTTATAGAATTTTTTTAATTTTTTTTTAATTATGAATGGCCTACGTTAATTCTTCCTTGTAGAATACTTCAAAATATAATCATGAATAGCACAAGTCAAAGTGACTTTTCGGCGCGAATCCGAATTTAGTCGGGCTCCAATGCGGGTACCGAACACTGGGTGGGAAACAAAAAAAAATGTATGCCTGTGAAGAATTAATACGTACGAGATACGAGCCTAATTAGCTAATTGTTGATTTAAACATGATTTAATTGAAGTAGAAAGAATTTGATTTAGACGCGTGTTTGGCCATTAATTTCACTTGTTAATTTTTTCTTTTTGAAGTTTTGTGATTCAAATACTCCTCAAATTTTTTCTCAAATTAAAATAATAAACCATATTATAAAAATAAATAATATTTGAAATAATTTTAGATATTATTTCAAATATTTAGAATTATGACAGAGGTGTTTTTGTGAGTATATGCAATAATGTTAAACCAATGTTTGAACCTCACGTAAGATAGTACGTACCCCCCGCCCCCCCCCCCCCTTCCTGCTTTTTTGGCATGTACGAGTACGACCATACAGGGAACTAGAAGTAATTTCCAGAAATGTTTTAGAAAAAAAAAATATTATGCATGTAGACTGTGTGATTAAATTTAATTTCCTGAGAAAGTTTTTGAATAACATTTGCGTTTAAAATAAATAATTCTAAGTTATTTTTTTGATTAAAAAAAAGGAAGAGGATTTGTGCTAAGTTTTATACACCAACAATATTTTTATAATTAAATTACTTACGATATAATTACACTTGAATTTCTCTAAATATTACAAATAACTTCTTACCGGATTAAAAATAATAATTAATCAATTGCAACAAGTTATATTATATTAATAATATTAATAATAATAAATTTAATATAATCTCATAAACCGAGTTGGAGAGGGTGGTATGTATGTAAATATTACACCTATTTTGTCAAGGTAGAAAAATTATTTTCGACCTACATATTCTCCTATAGATTCATGTCCTCGATAAATTACAGATATGTCATATTTTGTTTAATTAATCATCTTTTTAGTCTACTACTATCTTTCTCCGATTCCACCATGAGTTCATGACCAACCTCTCACACCTTTTTAATGAGATATCTATACATTTTTCTTCACAGGCGAGAATCATCTGAATCTTGCTTAATTCTCTAATTTTGTCCATCACAAAAGTCATTCTTTATCTTATACCGAATATCTGCGTTCAATAAGCCTAACTTTTCTATCCCCTTTAATTCATTCATCTTAACATTCTATTCCCGCTATTTTCATCTTTTATATACACATTAATATGTAAAATTTATTATAATGTGAATGTACATATTATATATTACTTAATTCTACAATTGTTTAGTTGTAATAAAAATTATAAAATAGGTTAGCTCAGTATTCAGTGCACCCAACGGTTTCACCCTTTTAGAGTCAAAAGAACAAATAAAAAATTAACAATGATGAGACATGTGGCTTTGAGATTCTGTGATCCCTTTTGTTCTTTTCCCAGCTTATTATTCGTTGTTTAATTAAAAAAAAAGACTTAAATTAAGGAAGTGACCAAGCTGACAATTAAGAAATTCAAACTTAGTACGTAATCATACTTTGTTGTTAATTAGAAAGACGTAAAATAATGGAAAACTTAATAGTACGTGGCAGCTTTTTGGAGCTAAACAATAACGTCCACGTGTGGTTAGGGAAGGACACGTGGCATAGTTTTGAGGAGTTAATCATACTTATTTAATTGCTAACTACTCGTTTTTCATGCACTAAACTCCAAAAGGGAAAAAAGGTTAAGTTCGATGTTTGTACGCTACTCTTCTTACGTAAGATTTGTAGAGTGTTTTTTGTCGGGCTCTGCTACAATGCGAGAAGGACTATTGTTTCTTTCCTGGACAAACGTCAAGTATTACAGAATTTTAGTATTCACCGCCCCAGACAAAAATAAATAAAATACTAAATGGATATTTGTATAAGAAAGAAATAAATTATTCCATCTGTCTTAATTTATATGATACTGTTCAAATTTTATGAATCAAATAATTTAATTTAACTGTGAGTTCAGTATAAAATCTTTAAATTTTTTGAAATAAAATTTACATATTTAAAAACTTCGTAAAATTACTATAAGCCACAAGATTTGATAATTCAAGATATTCATAGAGTATATGAAAAAATTGCGATCAAAGAAAGACTTATTTGAATCTCAAAATTTAAAAGGTGACACATAAATTAATACAGAAGGAGTAGTACAACTTTTCCTTTGCGTATTGCTAATATTTGCATACGTTATTGCTAGTCGAAAGGAAATTCAACATCTATTATATTTATACATTAAAAAAATAATTTTAACCATATATAAATAATGTAATTTTTGATCGAAGAGAGTTTCGATAAACCTCCTAACCTTAAGCTAGATCCGCCCTTAATAATAACATATTAATATAGTATCACAAAGTGAGATTTAAAGAATAAATGTATGCAAACTTTATTCTTATTTCAAAAATAAAGATACAATTTCTGATAAACTCTCGATTCTATGAGTAGTGCCATCATAGGCGAAGGGTAATTTTTGTGCACATCTTTTACCAAAAAATTTGTGATATACAAAAGTTAAATATTAGCGGTTAAAAATATATATTTAATTTTGCATACTCTTAATACGATTGAAAAAAAATTACAACCTTTTGGTCAAATTTTTGGCTTTACCACTCGGCTTAGGAAAAATAGGAAATATATAAGCAATAAAAAAATATTACTCTCTCCATTTTAATTTGTTTGGCCTATTTTTTTTAGTACGTTTTAAAAAGAATGCTTCTTTTCTTTTTTAGCAACTCTTCAATTTCAACTTTTCATATGACATGTTTTAGACCACAAGATTAAAGGACCTTTTAGTTATTTGATATATCTTTAATTTTTAATAATAAAATTTAAAAATTTTCTTAACTTTCTTAAATTCTATGCAAAATTAAAATTGGTTAAATAAATTGAAACGGTGAGACTTGAGAGTAACAAATATATGAAATTCAATGATACTAAAAATAGTATTTTATGTTCAAATGGAAGGAAGAGATACGATATAGTGTCACAGAGTAGTAAGTTTTCACTCTCCAGCAGTAACGTGTATAATAATTTTAACCATGGAGTACGACGTCAATGTCTTGGAAAATTGGGATGCTCTGCTTTTTCCAACTGTAACTTTGACAAATAAGGTTACTTCAGTAAATGCATCAGACACCTTGCAGTAAATATCATTTCTATGATTCAGATTCAATTTTTTGTTACTCAATCAATAATTACCTCTACCTAATTTATTCATAATCATATTCTAACAACTTAGCTGATTAATTAACCACAAAAACTGTATTAGTAGCATTGTTTCAACTACTAGTAACAATGAACATTGCACCTAATTTAATTCTAAAAATTAACTTATAAGGTGAAAATTCTTTACAAATATATGAAAAACAATTGCTCATCCCCTCAATTAGTGTACACATTTATTATGTCCTGTTAGTGGCTTATTGCTGGCTCCTCCCCATGCTCCCCACAACCGAGAGATTAGTCAAAATACCAACTAGGGTCGGGTCGTGGTGGAGTGAGAAGTACTCCTTCATCCTTAATCAGAAGTCTCGAGTTCGAATTCTTTTGAGCACGAAATCATCTTTGTTAAGGAATGATTTACCTCTTAATGTGGAATTTTTCGATTCCAATATAAATTAAATTGAATCCCAATATGAATATCAAACACCGGAAGAAAACAAAAAAATTAGTCGAATAACACTAATAACTAGTACTAGCAGGTCTTCTGTATCAATTAAGTCAGTAGATGGGACACATTGTAATTAAAGGATGATACTAATTGCTCCCCTAAAAAAGACCCTACTCAACTATAGAATCCAAATTTATTAAATTCAATGCGCACTAGTCCTTTCTTTAAATACAATGAAATCACGGTAATTAGTCCTTTAAAACAGCATAATTATTTTAATTACTATGGATCATAATTTGCTTAAACAAATTGATTGCTTAAGTATCATTATCCAAAATGAGAAGAAGACAAGAGTATTGCCATAAGCATTTAACTGATCAGTGGTATTTATTACACACATGACACCCAAGTCTAATTCAAGCAAGTGGGGTGGTGGGGTCAGCAGCTGCAGGTTAACCATAGATTAGATTAGGAACCAAGGTCAAAAAAAACACCACTGGTTAACAAGGACAACCACAAAATCAAGATTTTTAGTACAAAAATTGCATGATTGGTCCTCAAACTATTGATAAATACTAAATTCAATCTTATGATATCTAATTAAATATATTAAATCTTAAATTAGTTTATATGTCCACTTTGATCATCCTGATTGTGAATCCTTGTAAATTACTCATTGTTGAGCTATTTGATTTAATAAATATTTATGTTGAAGGTGTACTAATATTTTATATTAGAAGTAAATATAATGACAGAAGTAATCTAAACATAATATCTTTCTTATCTAAATGGGAAAAGGCATGCATTTTAATTTGCATATTGTTAATTATATTTTCAAATTCGATAAAAACGTGACCTAATGGTCATCGAATGAGTTAAGATTAGTGAGGTTTCAAATTTAGATTTGAGTGAAAATGAAATTACTTGGTGGTTTTTTTATATCTACCCAAATCATATCAGATAGAGTTAATTTATATTGGTGAAAGATAATACGTATCACTCACTTGAACATTATAATTATAAAAAAGAATTGAATTAATCATAAGGGTCAAAGTTAATGTATATTAAAAGTTGAGGGATCAAAAGGACAATCAAACCTTTTTTATTATCTATGGTCATCACTAGTCATATCTTCATTATCATCATCTTCATCAACCCAAAACCAAAAGCAAAATCAAAACCTAAAAACACCCTTCATTCCTCTTTTTCATCCCTTGTCTTCTCACTTACTAAAGCCCCCACCTTCTTTCTTTTTTTCCTTCCTTATTAACCTTTCCCCATGAATAAAGATGGTTCCTTTTTTTGTATGAAATCATCTTGACCCTAAATCTAATCATCTACTAACTCTTAAAAAGAAAACATAAAAAGAGTGTAGATGTTTCAGCCATGGACTTAACCAACAATAACACAACTACTACTACTACTACTACAGTCAAAACCCCAGAAGCTGAAATTGAAACCCCTACTCAGATCCAAAAACTGAAGCCTTTTCCTTTCAGTAATGGTGTCCTTAAAAGGAAAAATCCCCTTCACCATCACCATAACCATAACCATAGCCACCCTGTTGTGGTTATGTACAAAGAATGTCTCAAGAACCATGCTGCTAGCTTAGGTGGTCATGCTGTTGATGGCTGTGGTGAATTTTTGCCTTCACCTACTGCTAACCCATCTGACCCAACTTCACTAAAATGTGCTGCTTGTGGCTGTCACCGCAATTTCCACCGCCGTGAACCGGAAGAACCGGTTGTCATCACACCGCCACCTATAGCCACCGCGGTTCTTGAGTACCAATCTCACCATCGCCACCATCCTCCACCTCCGCCTCGACTACCGCTTCCGCGTGGGGACCACAGTAGTCCGAATTCCCCATCTCCACCGCCGATTTCTTCGGCTTATTACCCAGCTTCAGCACCCCACATGCTCTTAGCCCTAAGTGCTGGATTTTCCGGGGAGAAAAATCAGAACCCAACATCAGCTCCAGTGGTAGTTAATTCTATCTCTAACGGGAGGAAGCGTTTCAGAACGAAATTCACTCCAGATCAGAAGGTGAAAATGCTGGAATTCGCAGAGAGAGTTGGGTGGAAAATGCAGAAACGAGATGAAGATCTGGTCACCAATTTCTGCAACGAAATAGGAGTTGAAAAAGTGGTTCTAAAAGTATGGATGCACAACAACAAGAATACGTTCGGTAAGAAATTACCAGATCAACACAACTCCGGCGACGACAACGACAACAACCATCTCCACCACAATGGTAACAGTACTAACAACAACGTTAATGGTTTTTGTATTGTTAGTAGAAATAACAATCATAACAACATCACCGACTCAGAATTTCATCATCATCACCATCATCATAATGACCATGAAAGCAACAGTACTGACAACAAAAAAGACATCCAAGGCACAATCCACCATCTTCACACAAGTAACAGTGTTGTTGCTACTAATGGGTCTTCTTCTTCATCTTGATCTAATTAATGCACAAATAAGGTTTTTTTTTAACTAGAATTAGTGCTAAGGAAGAGCAAAAAACTTCGAGGCTGGTTACTATTAGTCACGTTTATTTGTTTCTTTTTAGAACTGTTTTATGCTTTGTTCGTAAGGATTAGTGCTCAGCTTGATCAAAGATTGTTCCAAAGAGCAATTTAATTTGTTAATTTTACTTTCTTTTCTTGCTTACTACTGGCCTTGTAAATTATTATGCTACTTAATTATATCTCATTTGAGCATTGATTCCTTTTCCTTGTGTTTTTCTTTTACACTTTTTCTGTTGTTTGCTTTTTTAAGTTCTTGAAAAAAATTGCATGTCTGCAATAAGGTACTGTATATAAATTTCTGTGGCTAATTGTCAGAGAAAAAAAAGAGAGGAATGGCAGGGTAGTAGGGACTATGGAGTAAGGGGTCCGGCAGTGTTCCATTTCGATTCTTGTCTGAGTTGAAGAAGCACAACAAAGTGACTTAACATGCATTAATTTAGGGAGATTTACAAATAATAATAATTTAATGATTATATTAGCGTTACTTTGTTAAATTTTATCATATGGCTAAATTTAAAATTAAGGTTAAAGTATATATTGATTAATTATAGTTTAGCAATAGAAGTATAAGTTAAAGATATGTGTCATGTGTTTATTTGGTTGGTATAAACTTTGGATGCGGTCAATTTTTTACCAGGAACAATTTAGTACGTTTTGATTATATTCTCTTTAAAGTCGTAGCATTTTTCTTCCGACAATACGATTATTTAAGTTGAACATATTAACAGAGTATAATTTGTTTATGTTATTGCAAATTATTTTATTTTAAAATTCACCATATTGTGATTATTTTAAACAGTTACTACATGTTAATGATTGCATCTAATAATTAGTGCCAAATCTAAAATTTCTTCTTTTGTCTAATTAAACATTTTATCGTATAATAACCACTTGATGACTTAATTGTTAATTTAACTAATCGTACTACTTATAGTACTAATATTTAATGGTTGGTAGTACTATGGAAAGGTTTAATAAAGAAAACGCACGAGCATGACATCTCAAAATTAGCCTTTTAAGCATTTTGGGATTATGTGCAAAGTGTAGTTTGGTGGGCTTGATACTGACAGAACTCTATCCACTTAAGATAATCTTAATTAAAGGAATATATGCTTAGGGGACGATTATAAACTATAGTTCACATCTAAAGGGTGTGACTTAAGCTATCAACAAACTCAGTAAAAATTACTGCCCCCCTGCTCTATTAGTTGTCAATATTATTTAAAAACGCTTGTCCCTAAATATTTATTAATTTGTAAAATTAAGATAAATAATTAGTTTTTTTAAATTTTATTTTTGAAATTAACTATGTTAAAAAGTAAACACTGTTGATTAAGTTAAAAAGAATATAATGGGTAAACTGGTTTTAAAAAGTTATTTATTATTTTTAAAAGGCGTGTGAATTTTTTTTTGATAATTATTATGAGATGGGGGTGTATAAAAATCAGAATTCAAATTTCGATTGAACAAGAAATTGCAGATAATCTTCCTTCATCCATCTAACTTTGATTGATATAACTTCTCTGTATGTGCGTACTCGCAAGTTGTCCAAAGTTACGGAGCACTATTTTTTTTTTTGGCTAAAAAATTATCATTTTCTTAATTAAAATAATAAATTATCATTTAATTTTTAATTAATAGAATGATTTATAACAATATAAATATCTATTATTTATTTTAATAGAAATAACACCCACTGATTACTTCCTCCCTTGTATCTAAAAAAAGTCATCCATGGAGTTTTAAATTGATCCAATGAAATTCCAAGACTCCATGACAACTTTTTTTTTTAGAATTACAAACAATAATAACAATATTCAATGCAATTTTTTAAGTACGATTGGTGGACAGTAATATGTATATAACTTTACTCCTATTTTACGAAGATAAAGAGATTATTTTTGATAAATTACATATTCAAGTAAATATTTCAAAATTTAAATATATAAAACAAATACAATAGTTGAAAAATAATGTCAAAAACAATTAAAAAGAAAATACTGGGTATGTTTTTATCCCTTATTTTAAATTACGAATGTCGATTTTTTTTCTCATCTTCTTAAACTTACTTCGTATCCCCATTCAAACAAAAATTGGACAGACAGAGTTTATAATAGAATATATATTTTCTCCGTCCAATTTTACTGATTTATTATTGATTTGGTAAATCTTTTAAAGAGTAATAAATAGAATGACAATTTTACTATATCACCCTTTAAATATACTCTCTTCGTCTCATTTTATGTGGCACCATTTAAACTTGACACAATATTTAAGAAAAAAAAGAAACTTTTGAAACTTGTGATCGAAAATAATCTGTAGAAATTTGTGTGATTGTAAATTATTTTATAAAGGGTAAAGGAGAAATTTTAAAGTTAGATTGTTTCTAATTATAGTAAGGTGACATTTTTTTTGGGAAGAACAAAAAAAGAAAGGGTGCCACGTAAAATGAGACGGAGAGCGTAATAAATTTAATGTTTTAAAAAATATATTAAAAAATAATCATAATTAATAGTAAGGAATAAATAGACACAAACTAATAAATTATCTCTTAATTTTATAAATTAATTAAGTAAAATCAGATAATTATTTTTAATATAATTGGTAAATAAAAATAGACGGAGAGAGTAATTAAAGAGATTTAGATAACTTTCCTTTTAAGGGAAGGAGTGTAGTCAAAGTAGAAATAATTAAAGAGGTGACGAAAGAATACGGCCGACGGGCCGAGTCCATCACCTACTACTACTGTAGCACAAGGTGGGTGTTCCTAATTTAGGTAATGGGGCTACTAATTTATAAAAAAGTCAGTAATACTGTTTTCCTCGAAATGTGCATCCATTTTATCATATTCTTTCAATTTAACAAGCTGACCATATGGGTCACTTTGCCCTTTCATAAATGTCTTTTTCTTTTTTGAATTTGGTTTTTTTTCTGATCTATGATATTTATTAAGCTCGACTAATTCAAGTTTTCGCGTTGCATAATTTATTTATGAAAATAATATTTAAATTCAAAATCTCTAATTAAGAATGAAGAGATATCAAAATTCATGTAGTCCTTCATAAATGCTTGCTGGGGAGAAGGTAATAGGGTATTGTAGTTTATGAATTTTGACGAGGTTTACCTGATACTTCTGGTTAATTTTTTTTTTCTTTCAAAGTTCCTCTTAAATCTAACGGTTATAATTTGTTAAATGTTTGACTAAAATCAAAATTAAAGTGCACTTTTCTTATATAAATTTAAAAGACCAAAAGTGTTCAAAAGTATAACTAAGGAATTATTTTAAACACACCTCTCAATGTAAGGGACTATTTTTATAAATTTCTCTTAAAGAATCATGAGGTCAAAAAGTAATAATACCACCATCCTCTCTGCCTAATCATGTAAGTTGGTTTTCTTAGTCTTCTCAATTGGGCTCGGATCGGGACGAATCTAGGCTTTTGGATGAGAGTTTTCGAGAATTTATTAATTTTTATGTAAATTTAATATTTATATTAAAAAATTAATTAAATATATAAGAAATATGTGTTGGAAAATCAATAAGCTGCCTTTTGATCTAGTGATAGAAGTGGAATCCACTAAACCTTTGCTGCCCTCAACGAGGGTTCATCCTCTTGGACACTTAATATAACTAGAAATCTATCCAAATTATTTAACACTAACTTAGTTTAAGAATATAGCAAATATTTTCAAATGGAAAAAATTATTTACTAATTGGGTGTGTGGTGATTGATGTCTGAAGGATTGGGAGAGAAAAGTGGTTAAGTGGAAAGGATCATTATTAGTAGGAGATGAGTTGTCGTAGTCGATGTTTAAAACTGATAATTGAGGCCACCTTCAAACAAAACATATACAGTAACAAAAATACCTTCTCATAAAATAATCACTATTTAAGAAATTTTAAATTTCATAAATGAAGTGTAGAATATTTCTCACAATGACAATATGATGAAATTTCTCTTGTGAATTTGAAATCAATGAGAATTGCTTATTTTCAATTACATGAGTTAGAAAAATGGATTAATTTTACCCAAATATTCAAATTATATGGCCAGAAGAGGGTGAGCAGAGGCGCATCTAAAATTTAAGCTTTATGATTTTAATTTTTAAATATTCAAATTATAAGTTCATATCTACTATTTGTCACAATTCTAATTAATTCGATAAATTCGATATCAGAAGTCTGTTGGAGTTTAAAGATGTGAATGAGAAATAAGAAAAGACATCTTTTGGATTACACTAAAAAAACACCTTTAAAATTAGAAAAAGGTACCTCTTGGATTGAACAAAAAAAAAAAAAAAATCCTTTCTAGGCGCATTTCTCCATTTTACCTTTTCACTGTCTATAAATTTAGAGGTCTTGCCTCAGATTTTATACATTTGAATACACTGCACATCAAAATTCTTCTCTTCTATTTTGTGCATCGTTTTCAAACAAAACACAAGTGTAGGGTGATTTGCTCTGTTTGTTGAGTTCATTGGAATTCTGTAATTTACGTTGTCGCTATTACAGAAACGTTTCTCCATTCTATCTTGGGAGAAAGTAATCCAAAACTTTAACAACAATGAGAGTGCTATAATTTCTTAAGAACACACAAATAATTTATGGGCTCAAAATAATTTTTTTTCCTATTTTTAATTTATTGATTTGAACACAAAATACCAACAAAGGCTACCTCCGCTTCTGCTCTCTGCTGGTGGGGTAATTGGTTGTGTTCTTTTAAGGTGTCTGTGTGGTCTTTTAGTACCACGGTAGGACATGGTGGGGGGCATATTTAGCCTTCAACTTGTAGTGTTTTGCAAGTTGAGGTGATTTGCTTACTGTCCATCCATCCCAATATATGGGACTTCAGACTTCTCCATCAATTAAATAGAATAAGGTTCTAGAAGATAATTACATATACATAAAGAGAGTTAAATCTCCTTATAACAATAAATCAAAATTTCATGTTATGTGTTTACTTTTCTGTAACAATATTATTCTACCTAGCTATAATAATAATGACATTCATTATAACTGTACACTCTTTATAAAATTATCCCTTCTATAATAACCATACTCAAATATTATGTAATACTCATATTGTGTAAGAAACATATTACGTAAAAGATGAATACGAAAGTGTTGATAATAGCCTCAACCTAGTGTTAAGCTCTTAAACAATATTCAAAGGAAAGCTATTGAATACCCTTTTGCTGAAAGTTTAGGCAAAAATCTTTGTCAATTTTAGCGATATATTGTCACTAAGAGATTAAAATTTACAAAATAACTTATAATTACAGAATTCTTACGTCAAACTTGATATATTTAAAACTTTAAGACAAACGTTACTGCTATAGAGAGGTTGACTATATATGATAATTTACAATAATAAGTGGAATCGAGAGCAAACTACGAGGTGCTCGTCGACAAATTACACTCTATATATAAAGTCAATTAATTTATTTATAATTAAATATAAAATTTTGAACCCCATTAGCACAATACAAATTACAGCTCGAGTCTTGCTAAAGACATTCTTTTTACTTTTTTTGAATTCCCTAGTTAAAAGTTTTAAGTGCACCCCCGGAGTGGAGTTACGTTAAATAAAGTGAGAACATTAGTTATATTCCCATCCTCAAGTTCTTTTTTCCATATTTCCAAGTTGCAAAATTAACCAAAAAAAAAAAAGTTGGAACTGAGCAAATCTGCTTACCCTTTAATATATATATCATGCGAAAAAGCCATAATATGCTTTCCTAATTATACTTTTCATTCACTTTTCCCTTACAAAAGATGGTTAAAGAAAGAAAGACAACATAGGCACATCTAAGGCAAATTCTATCTATTCAACTAGTCTCATCAATTGTTTTCATATGCCATATGTAAAGATAAATATTAAATGAAAAGAATTCAAAGGGCTCGTTTGATATGATGATAAATACTTTCTTAAAGAATAAGTGATTTTTTTATTTATTATCTTATAATATTTGATAAATGTTGAATATATTATTTGACGTTTGTATATAATTTGTATAATATTAAGGAATAACGGGGTGGGGAGTTCGAGGGAGCCGGGTATGAAAAGGGGTGAGGGTTTTTTTGAGAGGGTCGGGGGAGGGGTGGTGAAAAAATATCACTTATGAAATTTATTTTTGTGCGGAGAGAAAGAAGAAAGAGAGGCCCCTATGGAAATTGAGGACCACTGGTAGTCGTATTTTTATTATGGGAATAAAGGGCACTGCACTTTCTTGAGTTTTCAATGTGGTCCTACAAAAATTTAGAGGTCACATCTACTATTCAATGTGGCCTGCAATTTTCTAAATTGTCAATCAATTCAATGCTGGTAAATATATGGAATTCCCCTAAAAGTCTGGCCCGACCTATAAGACTCTTCCTAATTCTGTTTACTATTCCTTGTGATCCATTTAAAGGAAAAAACGCTTCTTAATAAATTTTTTATCATATTTAGAATTAAAATTTGAAATTTTTAACTAAGAATGAAGGAATTCTATCTATCTCACCACCATCAATTTTTTTTTACATCTATTGATACAAGAATTTATATGGGATGAAAAGAATCGTTATAGATGAGTTACAGAATTCGCCAAAAGATCGTTAAACTGTAACTTTTGAAACAAAAAAATATATGCAAATAACTTTTGAATCTTGTGTCTCACCCTTCCCCCCTCTCTCTCTCTCGTGCCATTTGGAAATGTGATTTCAAATCATATTTTCAACTTTTGATTTTAAATTTGTGTTGTTTGTTCCATTTTGAATTTTGATTCCAAATCACAAATTCACCTCAAAGATAGAATTTCAACTTTAAAATTGTGCTTTCAGATTCTTTAAAATTTAAAACTTGGCCCATATTTTTAAGTTATTCAAAAAGAAAATTGATTCATATTTATTGCAGAAAATAATTATCCAAATTAATTACTTTGTCCAAGTGATTGAGCTGAAACTTTGGGCATAGAGCGGAGAGAATCCCCTATTTTACCAACCCATATTTATTAAAAAACATAACTCTTCTATAAAATCATTTCCTCTCTCAAAACCCAAAAACCATATCCTTCTCAAACAGCCACACCTACTCAACCCATAATCATGGAAGTTCTCATAGTTTTTCATAAATTGTGAAATTTTTATATTTACAAGAAAAAAAGTATAACTTTTAAAATTTAGATTACATGTTGAAATAAAATTCAACTTCAAATTAACCTCTGCTCAAATAAATGATTATCAAATTCATGTAGAAACATCTACTTACCTTTTTGGTTTAGATAAACTTAGCCACAACGGGAGAAAATCGATTTTATATAGTTCATTATAATTTTTAGTTATATCGCTTTGATCACAAAAGTTCGATAAATGAAATACAGGAGATCTTTATTTGTAGAATCATTGTTTCTTTTAAAGCAAAAGAGCATTAAAATTAGAATATGAACACGTTTTGTTACAAGATATATATACAACCATTGGACACTTATGCTAATGTAGGGAAAATAGGAACCATTTAGCACGTTGTAAGGCTAGAGCCTATGTATTAAAAATAAGAACGAAAAACACGTTTGTTTAACTAAAAAAAGAGATATATCAATATTACATCTCCCTTAAAATTTCAACTATAAATGGAATGTTGGCCATGTGATGTTTGAACATACAAACTTATCTATAAACCTGCATGTCGATGCCAATTGTGGAACTGGAACCTTTTTCATATATCTTTATCAATTATTTCTCTCTATACTAGCTAGTATTGATTTATAACTCATCTGATAATAACCTTTTTTTTGATAAATTTATAAATATTATCTAAACTTTCATCTATTGATTCATCATATATGATTGTACGAAATTATAAAGGCGAAAAGCATTCTTTTATCGATATCAACATACTCTGATATAATTTTACAAATGGAGTTTAATGAGAGTACTGTGTATGCAGATCATACTCTACCTTGAGAGATGGAGAGGCTGAATCTGACAAACACTCAACTCAAGAAAATAACAGGAGTGAATAAACCAAGACAATATTAAAAAAGACATGAAAAAGCATACTGAAAAAGAAGCAATAACTACAACAAAATAATACTGTATAATCGAATTACAAGCTAAGGAAAAATAAATAGAACTCCCTCCGTTTTAAATTGATTGACCTGTTTTGACTTAGCACGAAGTTTAAGAAAATAAAGAATTTTAAATCTTGTGGTATTGAATTAAAGATATGTCAAATGTACCAAAATGCCCTCTAATTTTGTGGCCCTAAACATGTCATGTGGAAAGTTGAAAATAAAGAGTTGCTAAAAAGGGAAAGGGTCATTCTTTTTGAAACTGTAACGACCGGGCTCGTCGTTATGGGTAAACTTTTCGTGCCAATTTTTGAGTCAGAAGACTTTCGGGTTTGGGAGTTGAAAATTCTGGGCTAGGCTAGGCTAGTTTCAACCAGTTTTGGAGCAAGGCATGATATAGGGCAATCCAGGTAAAGATTGGGTAGAGTGTGTTGATTTGAGCTAGTTTTCCATTTAGCTAAGACATAAAGGAGTATGGGGGACTTTTCAGAATCGAATTCGGATAAGTAGAACTCTCAGAATCGAGGTTGACGCGAAGGGGTTGTTCCGAAACGTCAAAAAATTAAGTGTGTTGTAAAATGAACCCTTTTGAGAGAATATACGACTTTCTTTCCCGTGTCAATCGCCGTAGCGGTTGACACACCACCGTAGCGATTGACACACCGCCATAGCGACTTTCGCTATAGCGGAGAAATTACCGCTATAGCGGAAGTCAACACCGATCAGCACTGGTATAGCGGTAGGTTCCGCTATGGTGATACCGCTATAGCGGAGCGTGGACCGCTATAGCGGGACGACGGGACCAGAAAACCCAGAAAATGAGTTTTTTTATTTCATTCTCTACCCTTCAGCCTCAAAAACAGACGAGAGCTATTCCAAAAACTCTCCTAGGTTGGTCCAATGATTAGGAGCTACGGGGAGGAGGGATTCCGACTAAAATGATGTGAAACTATGGATTTGGGCCT
Organism: Jaltomata sinuosa; assembly: GCA_003996215.1. Lineage (NCBI taxonomy): Eukaryota > Viridiplantae > Streptophyta > Magnoliopsida > Solanales > Solanaceae > Jaltomata > Jaltomata sinuosa. The sequence goes on from QJPP01004916.1 coordinate 58,267, forward strand.
GCAGAATCGTCAAGAAACGCCTTCACGGAGCCAAAAAGGGCATGGAACAGCTACTCGGCATCCAGGTAGGCTAGGTTTCTTCCAAGAGTAGATTGACCGCTTTCATTTTCTTATTATTGTATAGAATGAAAGGGAGAATCCATGGTTAGGCCTTCGGGCACGGAGTCTGGAGGAAGTTGATGATTTGTTGGATGAGTTTAGAAATGGTAGAATGAGAATAGGGTGTTGTGATATTCTAGGCATTGCTTAAATTGTATGGTTTTGCTAATAAAATACGGAAACTAGAATATCGAAAAGTTTGGGGAACCGAAAAAGGGTTAGTAATTAACAAATATGTAAGGAACGGAAGTTTCGGAACTAATTGATATAATTAGGATATTCATTGGCTGTGTTCTAAGCCTGGGAAAGGTTTTTTCAGGTTGTATTTGGTCCTAGGAAGAGGGTCAGGAATAAATATAATTAATTACATGTTTAAAAGGGGTGAACCGGGGTTAGCCTTTGAATGAAATTTGACGGTTCATTGTATACCCGAAATGGGGTAGGTGATGGTTTTGATTCCTGTATACTTTGTGTGTTTGTGTACTCTTATCTAAGTATTTGTATGAGATGCATTGCTTAGGGATGATTAGGAATGTCTAATAGTCTTGTTTAACAGTCTGGTTAATTGAACTGTGCATTTTGCTTGTTGGGTTACAAGTTGATTGTTCGTTGTTGTGACTGTGGATTGTTTGACATTTGATTGGCTCGGGTACCACGCCTGGTACGAAATATACTAACGGTTGGCTCGGGTACCACGCCTGGTATGAGTATAACAAATGGTTGGCTTGAGTACCACGCCTGATACGGGATACTAACTGGTTGGCTCGGGTACAATGCCTGGTACGAGTTTACTTACTGCATTGCATTGTGTAATTGATTTGGTCATATGAGTGGATCGAACTGTGTTTATAAATTGTGATATTACATTTTGGTCTTGGTGTAGGCCAGGTTATTATATTATGAGTTGGTCTTGGTGTAGGCCGGGTTGTTATATTATATTGTACATTTGGTCTTGGTGTAGGCCAAGTTATTATGTTGATTATCATTTGATCTTGGTGTAGGCTGAGTTGTTATATTATATTGTGCATTTGGTCTTTGTGTAGGCCAGGTTATTATGTTGATTATTATTTGGTCTTGGTGTAGGTCGAGTTATTATGTTGATTATTATTTGGTCTTGATGTAGGCCGGGTTATCATATTGTGAGTTTGATCTTGGTGTAGGCCGGATGGTTATATTATATTGTGCATTTGGTCTTGGTGTAGGCCGAGTTATTATGTTGATTATTAGTTGGTCTTGGTGTAGACTGAGTTTGCCATGTTAACACCTAGATGTGTTAGGGGGATCCGGGTGAGTCCGGACTATGTAAAAGAGGTTATAAGCTCACAAATTATTGTCATTAAGTGTACTAATAGTGGTCAGGAATTATTGTGGTTAATAAGCTAAGGGTGGGTCTTGGTGTAGACCGGGGTAGTGTGTTGAATACTTAGGTGTGGATGGAGGATCCTTGGAGAGTCTGGGTTATGTGATGTAAAAAGAGATTTAGATGTAACTCTGTTGTTTTCATTGAAGGTGTCAATGGTCGTTAGTAGGATTTGTTGACAACCAATTTTACCCTCCACATTCGTAATTAATTGTGGGCTTCTATCCTCTTTAAACAATTTTGAAATAATTAAAAAGGTTTTAAGGTTTTTAAATTAATTGGAGGCTAATTTAGTATTATTAGGTGAAAATGTATACTCTATATTTAATTATATAAGAGTATATGAATTTTACTTAAATAAATATTTTGAAAATTGTTTCAAATGAAAACCTTGTTTAAAGTTCGAAGTGTGCTCCATTTTTCTCAAAAAATTAATTTAAAGTCAAGAAATAATTATATGATTAATTCTTTGATTTTGAACGAGTTGAGTTATGTTTTATAAAATAATTATTCTTAATTGTTAAAGCTAGAAACTCATTTAATTGATTAGAAATTTAATTCATTTCATTCTAATTTCGACCTAAATGCTTTAATTTATTCAATTTGGCATGTTTTAAATTCAATTTGGATAACCTTTGAATTGAATTCGGCCACATTTACAAACAAATGTGGCCAATTCTTGAACACCTTTTATCCTTTGTTTCAACCAATTTTGGCCCAACAATCATTCTTCCAGCCCAATTTCTCACCCGATCCAAGCCCAGCACCACCCTTATCACTCCTTTTCCCTTCACTCTCTATCAGATGCAACTAAACAATCCTCGAATCTTCTCATCTTCTTCGTACAACAACAACCAAACCCCCGTTTCCTTTGTCCAACGCCAGCTCAAAATGCAGCAACAACAATACCCTGCAAACGACGCCCAACCCGTCGAAATCCGTCCAACCTCATCAACCCTCCATCAAGATGATGAGTTGTCAATACCCAGAACCTTCTAGAGATCCTTAGGTGTCGTTCCCTCCGTGAAATTAGGGGAAATTCGTACGATTTTATACCGTTGCTTTGCTGTGAAGGCTTATCCACTCAAGGAATTTCAAATTCTCCTCAATGAATTTTCCTAAATGACCATCTGTTTCCCCCCCTTTTCTATCCTAAAATTTCCCTATATAAACCCTCTCCTTTCATTGTGTGAGGTAGCTGGCTTATGGGGAAAAACTTGGAAATTTTGGTGGAGCATTCCACTAATCTCACGTAACAAGAGAGCTTCAGAGTAAAGAACACCAAAAAATTGCATTCTCAAATGATTTGGAATAAAGTTTTGATCAGATAAATATAAACTCCGGTGGTGGAAATCTCTCCGACGAGCTCACGAGTCCCAGTTTGCTTCCCGAAAACAGGTGACGTCTTATTTAAATCTCTCTTTTATTTCATTATTTTTGTTAGAATTAGTAGGATATTGTTGGTTTTAGGCTGGTCTTGTCTGAAATATGTGTGATTTTGGTGGATGGGAGTTTATTTCGTTGATTTGAAGTTGCCATCGAGTTTTGGATCTTGTTTTATTAATCACGGAGACTACTGAGATTATTAGTTTGTTCTTCTCACTGTTTATGACTGCTATGTCATCATGTAAGCTCCTTGTTTGTGTTAGTTCACAATCTCAACCAACCAATTCCTAGTCCACACATAATCAATACTAAATTCGCCAGACTCCGTGCCCGGAGGCCTAATCATGGATTCTCCTCCTCAACTACACAATAGTACAAATATAAACAGGTCTAACTACTTAAGTGAAAACCTAGCCTACTAGACGCCAAGCAACTGCAAAGATGCATTTTTGGCTTCGTGAAGGCGTTCCCAGCTAAACGATGGTCCTAGAATCTGCTTTTCTGCGTCCCTTCAGCCATAATCCTTCCTCCCCATGGTTCCCAAGTCCTTGGAGAAGCATAAAAGGGTTTTTGTAGAAACCCTCGTATGTTTTCCAACTGAGGAGGAGAAATCTTTTAATAAAATCCCGTTCTGAGGCTACTGCCTCCCGTTGTTCCGCTATAGCGGATGGCCTTCCGCCATAGAAGTTTCGTTATAGCGGATAAAATACCGCTATAGCAGAGTGATGTCAGCCTGGATGATTTCCAAAAATCAGAAATTTTCCGTTACGTCACCCTACTTAATACCAAAAAAATATTTTAATTCGTTCTCAAAATTTTGCGATGTCGTGGTTCCTGAAATAACGATGGATCCAGTCGTTACAACATATACCAATTTATTCATCATTCATCCCCGAATGATCCTAGAGTCAAGAAAATGAAAGAAGCCAGCTCGGGACCCTCATTGTCCCAGATGACCGCATAACTTATGAACCTATGCGAATTACCAACCTTCCCTCGATTAGTCACGCCGATTTAAAGGAAATTAGACGATCCCACTTCTTCAGAGAATTTTGAATTTCCCATGAAAATCTACATGTGACTTTCCCGAGTACCCTAGGAAAATCTATGCGTGACCTCTCCCGATTACCCAACGAATCCGGGGTCTTGGATAATATAGGAGCAAAATAATTTGAAAATATCCGGGAGAACCTTTTATTTCCAAAACGGATCTCCATCCGCTACAGCGGATATTATTCCGCTATAGCGGTTGACAACAGGTTGAAATAGAGGGAAGAATAGATTTCACCCCTCATTCTTCCCATTTTTCTTCCGAAAATACCACATTCTCTCCCGATCACCCCGCTCCTGACGTCAAAATTTACAGGTAAGAGTCATTTCTACTTGTTTCCTTACTTCCTTTCACAAATTTAGACATGATTTTTGTAGAAAACGAGGATTTAGGGTATGCATTATAGTTGATTTTGAACTTGGACCTTAGGTTGAATTATTATTGGATTTCCGAAGCATGGATGCTTCTCTTACATTTATAATGCCTCCAAAAGGGGCCAAAAATGGGGTGGGAGGTGAAGCGTTGTTCTTGAACAAAAGTTGTGATTTGGACAGAATTCAGGGGTTATAATGCCAAAATTTTTGTAGAAAATTGTAATAGAATACTTTAGGAGCACTGATCTGAACTTGGATTGTTAGGAACGGAGTTTTGGGTCAAGGGGCGCCATTGTTGCACCCCTTATAGCGGTTGGGCAGCGTTATTTTGGTTCTACTAGGGCGAATATTTTTTTGTTATGACAGTTCTGCTATGGCGGACGATCGTCCGCTATAGCGGAAGGCCGCGAACCAGTAGCTTCCCAAGCTGACACTTAGAAAATTTCCTCCCCTTTTTCTAAATCCCTTATGCCTTATCGAGTTCTAATCCAATTTTCTTGCTACATTACAGGTTATACTTCCAATGTCTGGAGGACAACAATTGCCCGTGTATTCCTACGAGCATTTCCCCGACGAAGCTAGCTAAGAGAGGTTCATGGATTACCAGAGACTGGCCTTTTGCTATGAGAGGGGGTGCAAGATAACAGGGGTGGACGGAAAAGCAGTCGCTTTCCACCGCAAAGTTAGAGAGTTGAGTTGGGAGTCCTTGATAGTAGCTCCTCCTCTCGCACAAATAGGCTGGGTATGGGAGTTCTATGTCATTCTTTCTATAGTCCGCTGGGATGAGCCCAACCCCACCATCCGTATTCGAGGAGTGGAAGTCCTCGTGGACGCTCAGACTATCAAAGGGGTGCTTAGAGTGCCTCACATCTCCAATGAAGCCTACGAGGCTAAGTTCCGCCTATGGGACATGACTTGGTTGAGGGATACTCTGGTGGATGAGGCATGCAGGGATCAGGTCTATTGGGTCAGCCCCGAGGGTGTCACTAGTACTTACTTATCTGCGGAGGCTAGGATGTGGCTTAATCTGATGTCTCGGAGGATCCGCCCATCAGGTAACAAGACCGACGTGACCTATGCCCAGGCCCTCGTGATTGCTTGTGCCATGCAGGGCATTATTATGAATTTGGGGGAACAAATTATCTCCGAGTGGAAGGACTTCTACCGGGATCATAGGAAGGGCCCCTACCTTCCGGGATTGGTGTCTGAATTATGCAGGCGGGTTGGAATGCCTGAGTACCATACTGACTTGGAGATGACTATCGACGACCCCTTTGACCCTGTCTAGGTGAAGGTAGTCTCCAAGAAGAAAAGAAAGGTGGACGAAGCAGGGAGCAGTCAGCCGGTCGAGGAGGGCGACGATGATGATGATGATGACACCCCTGCCCCTTCCCAGTCACAAACAATCCTAGGTCAACCTTACGACCTACAAATTACCCAGATTATGAAAAATCCCAAACCCCAGGCCAACCATGATCACTCCACCCATTCCCGGGCTCTCTCATCATTAATTTGCCTAAATTCATCTTTTTTTATGGATTTCCTTAGAGAATTATGGCTAAGTGATCATTACCCATTACCAAGAATCAAGACCCAAGAACTCTAGCACCCTAGAATCTCCTTTTTCCCTGGATTCTACCATTCCTAGGTCATCCCAACCTTTCTACAAGTCCACCCCTAGCAATTCTATAGCATAGGAAAGATATCACGGAGTTTGGGAAGTAGAATCCTTACCTTTAGGATGAAAAACAGTGAAAAACGAATGAAAATCGCCCAAAATCGCCCCCTTCTTCTTCAAAAACATTTCAAGAAAAACTGAACTATTTTGGAGAAATGTTTGCATTAAATCCCGTCACGCTCCGCTATAGCGGAGTCGTCCGCTATGGCAGAGGCTGACCATCGTTGACTTTCATTGTAGCGATAATTTCTCTGCTACAGCGGAGGTCGCCATGGCGGAGTGTCAACCGCCTTAGCAGTTGATACGGGACAGAAAGTCATAAAATCTTCAAAACTAGTTCATTTTACAACACACTTATTTTTCCAACGTCCCAGAATAATTCCTTCACGTCAACCTCGATTCCCGGAGTTCTACTTACCCGAATTCAATTCCGAGAAGTCTCCCAGACTCCTTTATGTGTTAGCTACAAGGAAAACTAGCTCGAAGCAAGATATAAAATCCAATTCTTACTCGGATTGCCCTAGACAATACTTCGCTTCAAATCTGACCGAAACTAGCCTAACCCAGAATTTCAAACTCCCAAACTCGGAGTTTTCTAACTCTAAAAATTGACACGAATGGTTTTTCCGTAATGATGGATCCGGTCATTACAATATATTTGTTACCCATGTATTATTTTAACCAATTAAGTTGAAACCGGTTTATATATAACAAAGTCATACTTAGAATAATTTTCAATTTTTTGTCTCAGGTATGAAATTGGTATATAAGATTCTACATACAAATGATGAACTCTCATGACTGATTTTTAGTGTATAAAAATGGTACACAATATGATATTCATGAATTAGTTTTTTTAATAAATTCTGTTGAAACCAATTTATATACTCATTTCATACATAAATAATTTTCTTTTCTGAGTGCTCAATGTATGGAATTGATATTAAAAATGGTATCGATAAAGTTTTCTTATGTATCACATTTGTATGAAGTGTGTTTTATGATTGTGATAATTGATAAGAAAAATTGTGCTCACTAAGTTTTGTATGTTACATACCTTTTTTAGTGTATGTAATGGGTATTGAATGAAATCTGTCACATTTCATACTGAAAATAGACTAATCGATAATTGTTTGATATCAAATAACTTTTCATTGTAATAGAAAAAAGGTAATCAGTATTTTAATGGCTTTGATTGAAAAAGGAAAAACTAGTCTGATTTTTTTGGGAGAGAGAAACAAGGAGAAAGGTGATGATGTCATAATGAATGAGTTCTTTTCAAGATTTGTTTTGATAATGCGTGAAAAACTCATGAAAGTATATCCAGATTTTAAGAAGAAAATAATCGATGGGATACTTTTGGTTATTATTGGGAAGGTTGTTTTGGAACTGAAAAAGAGTGATTGTGATCAGATAGTAGGATTCTCAGGTAATTCTAATTGGGAGAATTTTAGGCCTCATTTGTTTGCACTTAATGGAGGTCTGAATCTGAATGGTTCAAACCTTAGGCCATTATGTGCATTTGTTTTTATTCAGATTTAAGCACTTAATTGATCTGAATGGGTCTTAATCATTAAGATCTAGAACAAAGTCTTAATACCATTAAGAGGTAAACTTGAATTGATAATATTCACCACCACTCTATCCACAATCACCACCGGTTACCATTTTTGTCATCACAACCACCACCACCATTGTCAACCACCATTACCATCGTCAACCACCACCACCAGCCACCATTACTATCAGTCACTACCACCCCTACTACCTCCATCATTATATATAATTATATCCATTATCACCACCATCACCGTCACCTCCAATACCACTGTGGTCAATCCCTACAACTAACCAACTCCACCATCACAATTAGCACCGCCGCTAACTACCACCAACACACCATCAATCACCACACGTTTTTCATCCATCACCACCACCGTTGTCACAGTCGGTGCCACCTCCACCACTATCATCCACTACCACCAGTACGGTCAATCCCTACTACCAATCACATCCACCATCACAACTAGAACCGTCGTCAACTACTACATATTTTTTCGTCACCACCATCAACACCGCCAACAACTAACTTTAACCAACTTCACCATTACAAAAACCACCATTAACACTTCCAATCGCCACCATTATGACAGTCACTAAAACATCAACCACCTCTACCATCACAACTATCACCGACAATATTACTAGCCACAAACACCAACCATTACCACCACCACCACCATTATGAACCATCTCCATCATCACTAGTAAACATAAATGTTTCATTTTTTTAATCAAATAATAGTTTTATTTTTATTAAATTAAGTATTTTTCTAATATATAATTAATTTTTATTTGAATTGTACTTTTATTATATTTATAAATAAATAAATTACGCATATTCAGATGTTGAAAAATAAACAGTCTTAATTATTTAGTATTCAGATCTAAACACAACATCTTAATCATTCAGATGTGCATTCAGATTCAGACGTCTTAATCTTAATGAAAATAAATGAGGCCTTAGTGAGGATTTGTAGAAGACAATGTGGGTGGGAAGTGAACAATATAGTGTTGGAAGATATGGAATTGATGATGATGATGGATGAACATGGGAGAAAGAAATAAGGAAAGATATGGAGGATAATCATGAATGGAAAGTAGTGGGAGTGAATTGAGGGATAAGTTGGAGTAAAAGATACATTATCTATTTTATTTTGCCTCATTTATTATTTTGTTAAGTTGTGATAGAAATCTATTGGCATATACTGAAAATAAAAAGTATTGATATAACTTGAAATACTCAATCTAATCTAGTATATATATATGTTTTTTTCCCATTCTAATCTGATACGTTTAAGTTACATTGTTATTTAAATTAACAGAAAAATGATCTGCTAGGCGGACCTAAGCGAGATAGAATGGGCCCAAATCAGCCCGATAGAAAAGTTTATTAATCATTATGACGTCAATAAGTCCTAACTATCCATAGTTAGAATAATTCATTAATTACTTTTATATATTTGTTTCTAAAATATTTTTACAATTTCATAATTCTAAATCTATATTAATATATCTTAGCTTTATATCTCTCCTAAATATATTAAATGAACTTCTTACTTGCTAGGAGTAAATCTTTAACGTGCATAAAATATTTTTACCTCATTTTTTTATTTTTTTTATTTTATAATATAGGTTAAAAAAATTATTATTTCATTTGCGTATTCAAAAGAACTCGTGTCTATACGATAATAGGTTCACCTTTAAGGGAATAACAAAGAATTCAAAGTTAATTAGAGCGTTTAATTTATTTTTCTCTTAAAATTAAAATACATCAAGCCACACTTTTAAAATTTTATTTGACAAATATTATTTTTGTAAATTGTTAATTTTTATTATCATTGAAGTTTACTTATCATTTTTTATCTTTGAATAATAATGTGAGCATATAAGTGAGGGATGACAATAAGTAGCAAAAAATAAAATAAAAAATTGATGCATGACGGGCAAGAAAAAAAAGTTCTTAATATGTTTAGGAGAGATATAAGGCTAAGATATACTAATATAGATTTAGAATTGTGGGATTGTACGAATATTTTAGGAACAAATATATTAAAATAATTAATTAATTATTTTAATTATAATTAGGACTTTGTTATAATTAATTGAATCTCAATTATTAATTTTAAACTATAACATGTGTCCTTCATCCAAGCAAGAACTTAGAAAAAATAGAGAGAAGGAAAATAGAGAGGAGCCAAATCCATGAAAAAGCTCCAACACAGTGTGAAACTCCTACATGCATGAAAATATGTAAATACATATTAAAGTTATTGATCAATATAAATTTAAAATAAATCAATCATGTTGGATGATGGTATGATTACTAATTCTTTTACTTGATAACTAAAGTATACTAAAACAAATCATTCAATATATATTACAGAATCTACCTTCAAGGAGAAGAGATATTCAAAGCAAAAAACGGAAAAGAAGAAAAGATTTCTGATTAATCGATGGTCGATGGGCTAAATTAAAGAGGGATAGTTTGATAAATATTAATTCATGATAAGAATATTTTTGTTTTCATAGAAATAATTTCTTGCTTACCTCAAATTTTCGAAAAAAGTACTTCTAATTTCCAATAGATTGACCAAATAGACTACTATTACTACTCTCTAAAAATTATTAAATGTCATTATACATGTATACACCTCACTATAGCAGCTATTAAACTTTTAGACAAACGCTGTCACTATAGAGAGTTCTGACTGTACTACTATTGCTCTCCAAAAAAAAATCAAAAGTTATTTTAATGAGATATTTCTTTAAATTCAGTGACCATTTGAGGAATTGACTCTATTAAAATTCAATTAGAGGTCTAGAAATCATTATCCGAGAAAATCTTAGTAGCTCAATTGGTTGACTATTTAAACTTTCATCTTAATGATGAGAGTTCGACTTCCCACCTTGTAATTTCCTCATCCATTTCTCTTTCCTCTGCCCCTAATTTTAATCATCCTACCGTGGGCTTGAAAAGAGTTTAAAATATAGGTTAATCACTATAATAATAAATATTAGTAATTGCTAACATAATAAAAATGATAACTAACACGATATACATAAGTTAAACTGTACAAACAATGTAAAAAAATATACTCCCTCCGTTTCAATTTGTTTGATCTACTTTCCTTTTTAGTACGTTTTAAAAAAAATGACTCTTTTCTTTTTTAGTAACTCTTCAATTTTAACTTTTCACATGACATGTTTAAGACCACAAAATTAAAGAATATTTTAGTACATTTGATATATCTTTCATTTTTAACCACAAGATTCAAAAAAATTCTTTACTTTCTTAAATTTTGTTAGAATCAAATAGGTCAAATAAATTAAAACAGATAGAGTAATAAATTATCTTGTATGTCTGCAGACAATTGTTTGTGAAGCAAAGAAATTAATTAGGTAATTAAGGGACTGAATCCAAAATAGGAAACCCGTGAAGCAAGGAAATTGGTGGGAGTGGGAAGAACATTAGTCATTTTAGTAATTAGTTGTGTAACCTAATTGCCTAGTTGGGTAAATTCAAATATAGGTGCAAACTACCATATATATATTATTTGCTTATTTAATTTATTTACTTTGGAGAATAAGAAGATGAGCTCTCAAAATTTCAGGATTGACTTCACATCTTACATTCTATTATTTGCCACCTTTTTATTCTTCTTTCTATTAATGGAAAGGGCCAAATATACTCTTGTACTATTAAAAATAGTTTAAATATATTTCTCGTTATATTTTCAATTCAAATATATCTTATTTGTTATATTTTGGGTCCAACTATACCCTTGTACTATTAGAAATAGTTTAAATATACCCCTCGTTATACTTTCAGTCCAAATATACCCCTCGTTATACTTTCAGTCCAAATATACCCTTTTCGATATATTTTGGGTCCAAATATACCCCCATTATACTTTTATGCTGATTTACTCTTATTTTTGACACTCACCCATTTAAACTATCTCATTTCCCTTTGGGTCCAAATACTATTTGATTTTAGTTTTTTACATTGCAATGATTTTTTGTTTAGTTTTTCATTTTTTAGTTTGAAAAATTAATTTTGACTAATTTTTGGGTGAATTTGTTCATCACTCACAAAATTTCAATTCTCTTTCAAATGAAAATAAGGAAAATCAGCCATATATACGAAATTAAACTCATATTTACAAAACGTAGAAGAATATTTTTGTTTACCAAGCGTATCAGGAGTTCTTTATTTTTCTCAAAACATATATGAAATTTCTCTCGAGATTTAGAATTTCGCTACGAAAATGGTATATGAAATCTATATAAATCGGTATGAAATATGTATATAACTACTTAAATTTTGTGTAAAAATTATGTTATGTTATGAAAAAACACGCTTCGAATCTCGCTCATGATCTTGTGTATATATATACACACACAATTGTATATGATCAGTATAAAGTTCATGCTGATTTCAGGAAATATAATATACAGCTATAATAACATTGTATACAACTTAATTTCATAAAATATTCATACAACTATAACAATATACAGAACATAAACATACAATTTTCATAGAACTCAGCATATAATTATCATACAATTTTAATATAATTTTGATATAATTCAATTGTAACTTCGAACTTCAACGAATTAACATCAAAATTTAATTCAAAACTAGCTCAAATCTTACCCCAAATAGCCCCAAATTTAGATTCTAACTCCCTTCGATGTTTTAATTCTTTTGAGATATCTTCCACTCAAAACTAAGTTCAATCAAGGCAAATCATTTTCTATAATTTGAGTTTTGAGCTCCTTTAATGACTAACAATGGTGATCTAACACTTCAAACACAAAAATCTAATTAGTGAATAATCAAAAAGCTTGAAATCGTAGACAAAATCAAATAACACCATAATCACAAGAAAGAATCAACGTTTCATAATTAAAAGCTAGAATATAATTACGGCGGCGCACTCTCTCCTCGTACCTCCACTCGTAGGTACAAGCTTCTTAAAACAAGAATATTGCTACTAAACTATTTCCAGATCCGATTCAACTAGATCTTTAACGAGCCAATAGAAAATTACAGGGGCGGAAACGGAAATATACATATCATTTTTATGTGTTCAGGACATGAGAGAAAAAATAAATTTGAGCCTTCAATAGAAAATGCTACAAACAGTGTTTTTTGTCTTTTCTGATTTGCTATAAAATATAAAACTTTACTATGTTTGATAATTAAGAAAAAATATCCCTATATTTAGTAATATGATGTCTTATTTAGTTATAAAAGAATGTTTTTCATGAAATAAATATTCAAATACAAATTTAATTTTATTTGTTTGATTCAAAAGGGAAGAGCCCGTTAACTTCTTCTTTTTTTTTTGGTTAAAGAGAACGGTACCATTAGCAAAAAAGCAGTTACGTAGTTTCTACTATGCCAGTGACATCAGTATACATACTAGAGTAATCTACCATGCGACTACGAATATTATAACTTTCAATTTGTCTGGGGTAAATAGTCCCCGCTATGTCTGTCAATAAAACATCAGATACAAATATAGGGGGGACTATCAAAATGTTTGGTCCTTCATAGCAGCTACTTTTGGCTCCCTTCTTGGCTAGCAGATCCGCGATCTTGTTTTTCTCTCTGAATTCGTGCTTCACATGAGGGTTGCCCAGTCTCCTCATCAACAACCTGCATTCATTAATAATTGGGTTATGAATTGTATGACCATTTGAAAGCATGTCTATTACCTGTGCTGAGTCTGTGGAAATATCTAGGGGGGTTAGATTGTTATCCACAGCCATGGTAAGGCCCTGTCGTAATGCGCTGAGCTCTGCCATGGTGTTGGTTGTGTAGGAAAGGCTGCCATAGTAGCCAATGATCCATTCGCCATGGTGGTTTCTAAAGACTCCACCAGTACCTCCTCGTCCGGGATTTCCCAGGGATGAGCCATTAATATTGAGTTTATAGTGCCCTTGCTGGGGAGGGTTCCATTTGATTTGGATGAGCTGTGTGGTTGTGCTCATCTGGTTTCTTTTCCCCAGGAGCTCATATTCCATGGCCATATGGATGGCTCTCTCAGTATTGATGGGCTCCTTTTTTGATTGAAAAGGTTGTGGTTGCATTTTAGCCAGATGATCCAGAGGCAGAAAGGGGGGATGTTTGCCCAAGTGAGGAGGTTATTTAAGCTTAAGTGTTGAAGTTTGTCCCAATGTTGATTCCAGCTTCCCTTATTGAGCATTCTACCATGCTGGAGGAGCCAAAGGAAGAACTTGATTTTGTTAGGAATTTCCAAACCTCAGATCTTATTAAAATTGGTGCTATGAGGGTTATTGTTGTTGGTCTCCCTAGCAATTATGTGGTAGGCCAATTTAGTGGTGAATTTTCCAGTTCCATTGGCACCCCAAATGAGCTTATCTTGTCCTATTGAAATAATGGGTATTTGAACTGAGAGGATGAGGTTTTTGACTGAATCAGGAAGATGAAGGAAGACTTGGTCAAGCACCCAAGCATTGTTCATTCTCATAGAGGAGACAGTGAGCCTTTCCTCTCTGATGTCAATGGGTCTTATGAGTGTGTTCCTAAGGGATTCGGGGAGGTAGGGGATCCATTTATCAGTATTGAACTTGACTTTTTCCCCGTTACTGATGCGCCAAATGGCTCATTTGGTGCAGGTGCTCCAACATAGTTTGACGCACTGCCAAGTTTTAGAGGAGGGGGAGCTGATAGTTCTTCTCCTGGTGCAGTACTTCTGGATGAGCGTGTTTGCCCAAAGGGTGTTACTATTGTTATACATTCTCCAGGCTAGGCTACACAATAGGGGCATGGTTTCTAGTGTCAGCCCTTTGAATGCCCAAGCCACCATTGCTCTTGGTTTTGGTGATGGTGTCCCAACCCACCAGGTGAAGCTTCTTTTTGTCAGGGGTAGTACCCCAGATGAAGTCTCTTTGGATCTTGTCTATTTGCTCTAGGATGTGGCTGAAAAGTCTAATGAATTGCATAATGTGGCTAGGGATGTTGTTGAGGCATGCTTTGGTAAGAGTGGTTCTTCCTGCCATGCTAAGAAGATTAGTTTTCCATCCTGCCAACTTGTTGTGCATGTTGTCTAGAATGAATTGGAAGTCACTATTTTTGGGCTTCTCATAGAAGATGGGGAAGCCCAAGTACCTTCCAAAGTTGGTACTGGCTCTAATGGAGAGGATGCTAGAACATCCATCCCTTATGTCATTCCTACAGTTAGCAGAGAAGACTATTTTTGACTTGGAATGGTTGATTTTCTGGTCAGAGGACCTCATGAAATGGTCAACTGTATGCTTGATACTAGTGCACTTATCTCTATTAGCATATCCAAATAGAGTGAGGTCATCAACAAAGAACAGGTGGGACAAAAGGGGGCCAGAGTTGTTGATCCTAATAGGCTGTCAGGTTTTGCTGGAGACTTAGGAATTGATCAGTCTGGAGAGTCTTTCCATGCAAAACATGAAAATGTAGGGTGACATAGGGTCACCTTGTCTGATGCCTCTAGTAGGATGGAAAGCTTCAAATTTGGTGCCATTAACCAGGACAGGGATAGAGGAAGAGGAGATGCAGGACATGATCAGATTGACAAGCTTTCTTGGAAAGTTAAAATAGATGATGGTGGATCTTATGAAGGACCATTCAAGTCTGTCGAAGGCTTTTTCCAGGTCTATCTTGAGCATCATGCTCCTTTTTTTCCCTTCATTTTTCTAAAGTGGGAGATGTACTCTTGGACAATAATAGTATTGTCAGCAGCTCTTCTCCCTGTAAGGAAGCTTGCCTGTGTAGGGCCAATGATTTGGAGGAGAAGGGGTTTGATTCTAAGGACAATGATTTTGGTAATCAGCATATACATGATGTTACAGAGGCCAATGGGTCTAAAGTTTTTGAGATTACTGGCATTTGGACATTTGGGAATAAGGCAAAGGAGGGTCTTGTTGACCTCCGGATTAACCCATCCCTGCTCAAAAATGTCAATGCAGAATCTGATCACCTTGTCCTTGACAGAATTCCAGTATTTTTGGTAGAAGAAGAGGTGGAGGCCATCAGGGCCAGGAGCCTTAAAGGGTTTAAAGGACATGATGGCCCTGTGAATTTCTATTTCCCTGACAGGCTCAAGTAGAATGGAGTGATGGTTCTCATGAACAGTGCTTTCCATGGCATGGTTCCCTTTCTTCAAATTGGAAGCTTGGGATTCAGTTTTGTAAAGGTTGGAATAGAACATGAAGATAGCCTCTTTGATGTCCTTTTCCTGGTCAATAGTGTGTCCCACATCATCAGTTAAGATGTTAATCCTATTTCTTCTTCTCCTAGTGAGTGTGGTAGAGTGGAAAAATCTAGTATTAGCATCACCATCAGCAAGCCAAGCAATTTTGGATCTAAGTTTTCAGAAATTCTCCTCATCCTTAAGTATTGAGGAGTAAGCATTTTGAAGATCTGCTTCAAGAGCTTGGAGAAAAGGACTCCTAGTGTAGTTGGTAGAGTTTTGGATTCCTTCCAGTCTATCAAGGATTCTTCTCTTCTTGTGAAAGATATTACCAAACACCTCTCTACTCTATTTTTGCACTTCCTTCTGAAAGTGGGCAGTAAAGAGGAGAAGGTCCTTATTCCCCTCAAAACTATGAGTAACAACATATGGAAAAGAAGGATGGCCACACCACATGGATTCAAACCTAAAGGGTTTGTCTCTAATGATAGTAACCTAGCAGTTAAGCTGGAGCAGCAAAGGGCAATGGTCAGAGTGAGTCTTAGTTAAGTGACTGATGGTGGCATTAGGGTATTCAAGGATCCAATCATTATTAGAGAAGAATCTGTCTAGCCTTTCCCTAATGATCCTACTAGGTTTAGTAAACCTATTATTACACCAGGTAAAGTTGCTCCCTCTAAATCCAAGGTCAATGAGGTTACACTTATTAACACACTTCCAAAAAGCATTGGACCTATAATGACCAGGTCCGTCGTTATGTTAATTTTTCTCGATTTCATAAATTTAGGGGAAATGATTAAAATATCATTCGGGGTAAGTAGGGTGACGTCATGGAAAATTTCTAATTTTTGGAAATAATCCGGGCTGATGTCACTCCACTATAGCAGTAATTATTCCGCTATAGTGGAACCACTTGAGCATAGGGACAGACCGCTATAGCGGAACTGCGGGAGGCAGTAGCCTGTGATGGGATTTTATTAAAAAGTCTCTTCTCCTCAATTGAAAAACATATAAGGGTTTCTCCAAAAAACTCTCTCATGCTTCTCCAAGGCTGGAGAATCTTGAGGAGGAGGGGTCATGGCTGAAGGGATGCAAAACAGCGGATTCCAGGACCATCGTTCAGTCGGGAAAGCATTCACAGAGCCAGAAATGCACCATTGCAGCTGCTTGGCGCCCAGGTAGGCTAGGTTTTCATTAGTAGTTAGACTTGTTTACTTTCCGTACTTGTTGTATAATGGGAATGAAGAATCCATGTTTTAGACCTCCGAGCACGGAGTCTGGCGGATTCGGGTTTGCTTATGTTGATTTGGGATGTACGGAGTAAATAACGGGTCTTGTGATTGTGTTATGTGGTTACATTATTTATATTGGTGTGATTAAATGATAGATAAAGGTACTAGTATGTAGGAAAGGTTCGGGGGGAAGTGTTTGGGAGCCACGGGAAACAGGAATAGGAAACTCCTAGGTGGGGTTTCAGGAATGTTTATAGCTTGAGACGTAGTGGCAGTCTTGCTAAAGTAAGAAAAAGTAAATCGGGTAGCTGCGTATATGATTAATTTAAAGAGAAATTGCTTGTTACATGTTCTAGAATAAAAAGGGTGAACTGGGAATAGTCTTCATACGGGATTTGATGGTTCGTTGTTGTACCCGAAAAGGGTAGGTGATGGTTTATGATTTTTATGAATGTTGTATATTCTTATACTCATGTCTAAGTGTTTGTATGAATTACATTGCTTAGTAAAGTTGTCTAGAATGTCCAAGGTTCCTGCCTTACAGTCTGTGATTTGAACAGTATTTTGCCTGTTGGTTTACAAGTTGTTTGTTCATGCATTTGACTGTGGATTGTTGACATTCGGTTGGCTCGGGTACCACGTCTGGTATGGGTATAAAAAATGGTTGGCTCGGGTACCACGCCTGGTATAGGAATACTAACGGTTGGATCGGGTACCATTCCTGGTACGAGTTTACTTTATTGCATACTACATTGTGATTATTATATTTCATTGACTGATATTGGTGTCGTGAGTGGAGCGAGTTATTTTATTGAAATGTGATCATTATTATTGATTCCTTGAGTGAACCGAGCTATTGTGGAATTATGATGTTGATGGGCGGTCCTTGAGTGGCCAAGAATTTCTATTATATTGTGTTGAGTTGGTCTTGGATTAGACCGGGTTGATCATTGACACTTTGGTATTGTTTAGAGGGGATCCCGAGGTGGGTTCGGACTATATAAAGAGGGCGGTTAATTACATATATATATATATATATATATATTATCGTCTTGAGTGTGTCATTGGCGGTCGCGAACTATCGGTGGTAAATAAGCTAAGGGTTGGTCTTAGTGTAGACCGGGTTAGTCTGTTGAACACTTAGGTATGGCGAGAGGATCCTTGGAGGGTCCGGGTCATGTGTTGTAAAGAGATTTAGATGTAACTCTAGTGTTGTCAATAAAGGTAGCAATGGTTGCTGGGTGGATTTCATGTGGGGGTTAGATTGGGAAGAAAACTGAGAATCTGGGGTTGTAGTTTCTAGCGGTTGCGAACACATTAGAAGGTTTACTGGGGATCCGTGAGCGGGGACGAATACTGTTAAGTTAAGCCACGGGTATAAGTGGTTGAGCTGGGCAGTTAGTCGGGTTAGTGTCCGGGTGTTCGTTAGAACAGCTGACTTAGGCAAGGGAAGGGCAGTCCAGGCATGAACATGGACATTTGTGAAGGCTAAAGTGACTTGGGAAGTCTAAGGGTAGTGTGACTCGGAAGTATGGGGAATGAGGGAGTTGGCAGCGGAAACACGTTGGAGGGTGAAAACCAAGCGATGTTAATTACATTCATGTTTTTTCCTATTTTCTTATATAATGGTAGGAGTGGATTCGGGTTGATCGATGATGCCTACCAGTACGTGTGTTTGTACTGAGTCTACTCTTGCTATACCGTTTGGTATAGTCAGGTTGCAGGTTAGTGATGTTTCATAGGTTCACGGCGAGGAGGTCTCCAGCAACTTCTGTCCTCGAGTTCCATGGCGGAAGTTGGGTCCTTTTTTCTCTTTGTGTCATCTAGTAGTAGCTCTTGTACCTGTTTTAGATTAGGTCCTAGAGAGGGCGATTTATATTCAAAACTATTTGCTATTCCTAAATGTTGTAATAACAAGGTTTTAATAATAAAAGAAAAGGCTATTTTTTTTACTACTTCCTATTTTCCACAAGCTACCTGTTATACAGGGGGTGAGTGTTCGTCTATCTTGATGGTTAGAGTAGGCGCCCGCACGGCCCGATAGGTTGGGTGATGATAGATGGTATCAGAGCGTAGGTTATCGGTCTCCCAGTACAAGAGCAAAGTGTAGAATAGGGTCCTACGGATTGGTGTGTTGGCGTCCACATCTAATCTTTGGGGAACTGTAAGGCACTCTAGGAATTCTCACCCTTCTTTCATTCTTTCGTGCGGTTCGTACTTGCTTGTGTGGGTTGAGTCCAATTGGTATCTCTCGATTAGAATTGGTATCTCAGCAAGGTAAAGGGGGTCTCCGTACTCCAGTTACGACAGGACAAGCAAAAGGAATTGGAACTGGGAAGGTTTCAATTATTATCTGGCTTGAGAGGCTGTGGCAAGCATGGATAACCGGCTAATGTTCATCCGTGGTACGAACGAGGGGTGAAACTTGTGAATTGATTGGTTGTGATTTGAGTGTGTTATGAATTGAACTTGAATTGTTGTATGTACAACCTTGTATGACTTAATAGGGATGGGTGTAGATATTTGAATGATGTGCATGTAGAGTCTACAGAGAATCATTGACTAGAAATTTCGTGTGTTTTAGACTGTGGTAGTCTGTTAAAGGTCTAGATCTAAAAAGCGGTACTACGTGTTAAAAGGGGTGTATCATTGGTTAAGATAATAAGGGATTGGGAACTATGATTGTAGGGAAGCTTCGGTTTTAGGACAGTTGGAAATTTGTTTGGGAACCATGGGAATAAGGGAGTCATTAGTGTGTAATGGCGGGAAAATGTTGTCGAAAAACAATTAATCATTGTGAATTCCTTGTAAATTTTGATGTGTTTTATGACGTGTTATGCCTGATTCTAATGCGTTCAGTGCCACAAATGGTCTTGAGGGTGGTTTAGGACCATGGCGGGACTCACGGGTTGGGATGGTGGTAACCAGGAAGGGGGTTGAGTGCTTTTAGCTGGAATTTGAATTTTTTGTACGGTTACTGTCGAGACTGCTATAGCGGTGAAATTTCCGCTATAGCAGGACCACTATTGCAGAATGACCAACCGCTATAGCGGAGGACAGCAAGGCAGTAAGCCTGCCCTGTTTTTGTTCCTTCCCGGGGATAAGATAAAAATAAGTATTAATAATAAAACCACTGTGTAAAACCCAGGAAAAGCAAGTCTATGTATATATATATATGCAGGGAAAGGAAATAGTGTCTAGAATGGGCATCCACGTGCCAAGGTAAAAAGGGAAAAGGGGAAACATTGTCTTAAACAAGCCCCAAATAGGGGCAACCCAAACAATAGTAAATCAGTAATAAGGAGGGGGGAGTCGTAGGACTTATCCTCGCTCAGGAAGGGGAACTCTTGCACGTCCTCGGGATCGAGGGTGGGGAGCTCCTGACCTGGGGCAGCACAAGAGAACATGACTTTGATGGTCTTCTACATCCGGGCAAGCATGCGGTCCCGGGAGTGTCTCTTCCTTTTCTCTTCTTCTAACTCCCTTCTGAGTGCTGCAAGTTCCTGAGCGGATGGGTGAGGGGCTACGCCTCCGGCGTTGGGATCCTCCATGAACCTTCGGACAGCTGCCAGATTTTCCTCCAGCTGGGCTCTAGATATCGGGGGCTGGGGCTGGGACTGGGAAGGGGCAGGAGTGTAATCATCCTCATCATCATCATCGTCGGCCCCCTCCACCGGCTGACTGCTCCCTGCCTCATCCACCTTCCTCTTTTTCTTGGAGATGTCCATCACCCGAACAGGGTCAAAGGGCTCGTCCATGGTACCCTCTAAGTTCGTATGGTCCTGAGGCACACCAGCTCACCTGCACAGCTCCGAGACAAGCCCAGGTAGATAAGGGCCCTTTCTGTGGCCACCGTAAAAGTTCTTCCATTCCGAGATGATCTGCTCCCCCACATTCATGATGATCCCCTGCATGGTACAAGCGATCACCAAAGACCGGGCATAGGTCATGTCGGTCTGGTTTCCCAACGAACGGATCCTCCGGGACACCAAGTCCAGCCACCTCCTAGCCTTGGAGGAGAAGTAAGCACTAGTAACGCCCTCAAGGCTGACCTAGTACACCTTGTCCCTGAATGCGAGGTCCACCAGAGTATTTCTTAGCCAAGTCATATCCCATAGTCAAGCTTTAGCCATGTACGCCTCTTTGGAGACGTGGGGCACCCCTAACACCTCATTAATGGTCCAGGCATCCACGAGAACGTCCACCCCTCATAGCCGGATGGTAGGATTCGGCTCATTCCAGCGGATCGTAGGGAGAATGGCATAGAACTCTCGCACCCAGCCGGTTAGCGCGAGAGGAGGATCCACTAGAAAAGTGTCCCACCCAAACTCTCAGACCCGGCAGTGGAAATCAGCCATTTTTCAATCTACCCCAGTCATTCGGCAGCCTCTCTCATAGCAGAAGCCAAATTTCTGGTAATCCCTGAACCTCTACCAACTAGCTTCGTTGGGGAATCGCTCATAGTCATATTCATGCACTTGTTGTTCGGCCATTTGTTTTATCCTGCAAGGGTAAGAATGAGATGGGATTAGAAGAGTAATAGAACGCAAAAAGGGAGGAAAACTTTTCTAAGTGTTGTCCTGGGAAGGCCTTTGTTTTGCGGCCTTCCGCTATAGCGAATGGTGCATCCACCGGAGCGGAACCGCTATAGCGAAGGGGTACCGCTATAGCGGGATCGCCATAGCGGATCCCAACTGCTATAGCGGTCTTCATCATTCTAGACCTTCAAGAGGTGCATCAATGGCGTCCCTTGGTCCAAAACTCTATCTTCATTATCCCAAGTCTAGATCTACCCACCCAAGGTGCCCCATTACTATTTTCTATAAAAATTTAGGCATGATAACCCCTATAAGTCACCCTAATCACTACTTTTGTTCAAGGCTAAACCTTTACCTTCCCACCCATTTTTGGCTAGCAATAGCATAATCATTACGCCCAGAGCGCCTTGGAGGCATTATAAATGTAAGGGAAGCGTCCATGCTTCGGGAATCTGACAAAAATCCAACCAAAAAGATCAAGTTCAAACCCACTTCAATATACTACAAGTTCCTAGTTTTCTACCACATTCATGTACAAAATCGTGCAAGAGAGTAAGGGAAGGAGAGATTACGATTATTACCTGGAAATTCTGACGTTGGGAGTGGGATGATCGGGAGAGAGAGTAGAGTTTTTGAAAGGAATATGGGGAGAATGAGGGGAGAAATCCATTTCTCCCCAATTTCATTTTGTTGCCAATCGCTATAGCGGTCGAATATCCGCTATAGCAGGACCGCTATAGCGGCAAAATATCCGCCACAGCGGAAGGTCAGTCAGTTACTAGCACGGGAAGAGTTCTCCCGGGTCTTTTCAAATTCGTCCATTCCAACATGACATGAGGCCCTAAAATTCTTGGGTGCTCAAAATGGGAACACGTGTAATTGTCCTTGAGAGGCTCGCAAATTCTGCGTCGGGACGAGGTAATAATAGATTTTTCCTTAGGATGGTTAGGATTTTAATGGAAAGGCTGGACAACTTGCGTAGGTTCATTAATTTCGCGGTCACTTGGGATAGTGAGAGTCCCAGGTTAGTTTCTCTCCCTGGTTTTATTCGGGATCATTCGGGGATGAACGATGGGTAAATTAGTATCTGTTGTAACGACCAGGTCCGTCGTTATGTTAATTTTTCCCGATTTTGTAAATTTGGGAAAAATGATTAAAATTTTATTCAGGGTAAGTAGCGTGACGTCATGGAAAATTTCTGATTTTTGTAAATAATCCGGGCTGACGCCACTTCTCTATAGCGGTGATTATTCCATTATAGCGGAACCGCTGTTGCGGAGGGACAGACCGCTATAGCAGAACTGCGGTAGGCAGTAGCCTGTGACGGGATTTTATTAAAAAGTCTCTTCCCCTCAGTTTGAAAACATACGAGGATTTCCCCAAAAAACCCTCTCATGCTGCTCCAAGGCTGGGGAATCTTGAGGAGTAGGGGTCATGGCTGAAAGGACGCAGAACAGCAGATTCCAGGACCATCGTTCAGTTGGGAACGCATTCACATAGCCAGAAATGCACCGTTGGAGCTGCTTGGCGCTTAGGTAGGCTAGGTTTTCATGAGTAGTTAAACCTATTTACTTTCCGTACTTGTTGTATAGTGAGAATGGAGAATCCACGTTTTAGGCCTTTGAGCATGGAATCTGGCAGATTCGGGTTTGGTTATATTGATTTGGGATGTACGAAGTAAATGATGGGTATTGTGATTGTGTTATGTGGTTACAATATTTATATTGGAGTGATTAAATGATAGGTAAAGGGACTAGTATGTCGTAAAGGTTCGGGGAACCGGGGAAGCGTTTGAGAGCCACGGGAAATGGGAATAGGAAACTCCTAAGTGGGGTTTCAGGAATGTTTATGGCTTGAGACATAGTGGCGGTCTTGCTAAAGCAAGTAAAAGGAAATTGGGTAGTTGCGTATATGATTAATTTAAAGAGCAATCACTCGTTACATGTTCTAGAATAAAAAGGGTAAACCGGGGATAGTCTTCAGACGGGATTTGATGGTTCGTTGTTGTACCCGGAAATGGTAGGTGATGGCTTACGATTTTTGTGAATGTTGTATATTCTTGTACTCGTGTCTAAGTGTTTGTATGAATTACATTGCTTAGGGAAGTTGTGTAGAATGTCTAAGGTTCCTGCCTTACAGTCTGTGATTTGAAGGGTATTTTGCTTGTTGGTTTATAAGTTGTTTGTTCATGCATTTGACTGTGAATTTTTGACATTCGGTTGGCTTGGGTACCACGCCTGGTACGGGTATAACAAATGGTTGGCTCAGGTACCACGCCTGGTACAGGAATACTAACGGTTGGCTCGGGTACCATGCCTGGTATGAGTTTACTTTATTGCATACTGCATTGTGATTATTATATTGCATTGACTGATATTGGTTCCGTGAGTGGACTGGGTTATTTTATTAAAATGTGATCATTATTATTGGTTCCTTGAGTGAATCAGGTTGTTGTGGAATTGTGATGTTGATGGGCGATCCTTGAGTGGCAGGGAATTTCTGTTATATTGTGTTGAGTTGGTCTTGGATTAGACCGAGTTGATCATTGACACTTAGGTGTTGTTTAGAGGGGATCCCGAGTGGGTCCGGACTATGTAAAGAGGGCGATTAATTACATATATATATATATATATATTATCGTCTTGAGTGTGTCATTGGCAGTCGGGAACTACCGGTGGTAAATAAGCTAAGGGTTGGTCTTGGTGTAGACCGGGTTAGTCTGTTGAAAACTTAGGTGTTGCGAGAGGATCCTTGGAGGGTCCGGGTAATGTGTTGTAAATAGATTTAGATGTAACTCTAGTGTTGTCAATAAATGTAGCAATGGTTGCTCGGTGGATTTCATGTGGGGGTTATATTGGGAAGAAGACTGAGAGTCTGGGGTTGCAGTTTCTAGCGACTGCGAACATATTAGAAGGTTTACTGGGGATCCGTGAGGGAGGCCAAATACTGGAAAGTGAAGCCACGAGTATAAGTGGTTGAGTTGGGCAGTTAGCCGGGTTAATGTCTGGGTGTTAGTTTGAACAGCTGACTTAGGCAAGGGAAGGGTAGTCAAGGCATGAACATGGACATTTGTGAAGGCTAAAGTGACTTGGGAAGTCTAAGGGTAGTGTGACTCGGAAGTATGGGGAATGAGGGAGTTGGCAGCAGAAACACATTGGAGGGTGGAAACCAAGCTATGTTAATTACATTCATGTTTTTCCCTATTTTCTTATATGATGGTAGGAGTGAATTTGGGTCGATCGATGATGCCTACCAATACGTGTGTTTGTACAGAGTCTACTCTTGCTATACCTTTTGGTATAGTCAGGTTGCAGGTTAGTGATGTTTCATAGGTTCACGGCGAGGAGGTCTCCAGCAACTTTTGTCCTCAAGTTTCATGGCGGAATTTGGGTCCTTTTCTCTTTTTATGTCATCTGGTACTAGCTCTTGTGCCTGTTTTAGACTAGGTCCTAGATAGGGTAATTTATATTCAAAACTTTTTGCTATTCCCAAATGTTGTAATAACAAGGTTTTCATAATAAAATGAAAGGCTATTTTTTTTACTACTTCCTATTTTCTGCAAGGTACCTGTTGGACAGGGGGTGAGGGTTCGTCTATCTAGGTGGTTAGAGTAGGCGCCCGCACAGCCCGGTAGGTTGGGTCGTGACAGGACTTTGGGGTGTTAATGTGAGTACCCTCTTCTTTATCCTGAGCCCTAAGGACTTCATTAAAATCCCCACCCACTAGCCATCCTTTATTTACAGAGGAGGAAATATTAACAAGGTCAGACCAAAGTTTCCTATGCCCAGTATAAGTATTGCTGGCATAAATGGCAGAAAACTACCAAGGATTAGAAGAAGGTCTAACATGTACTATAACATTGATGCCCTGCAGCATGATAGAGACCTTTTCGATCTTGAAGGTGTCTTCTTTCAACATGATCACTATGCCCCCAGAGTAACCAATGAAAGAGGACTGAATGTACTTGGAGAAATCCAAAGACTGGAAGATGTGGTTATGATCAGCCATCTTGGTCTCAATCAGGACCAGCATTGTTGGCTTGTGGATTTTTATCATGGCCTCACACTGCCTCCTAAACTCGGCGCTATTGACACCCCTACAATTCCATAAGATGACATTCATCAGGAATTTCTTCTGATTGGGTTTCTTCCTCTTCAGCCCCTTGCCCTTCCCAGTTGGCAATGGGTTTTCTGGTTCCATGGTTTTGGGCTTTGGTGTAGGTGTTAACTTCACCAATGCTTTCCCCAGCTCCTGTCCCTTCCAAGATTCCACCTTCACCTCGCATTTACTAAGGTTCCTTGGCATAAGAGCTACCACAATTTCCTTCCACTCCTCCATGAACTCTATTTCCTTCACTCCCAACACTAGTATTGTTTTTGGTTTCTGGGTTCCAGTGGTAGCTAGGATTTCCTATAGTTCCTGGTTCATTTCTGTCAATATAGAGTTGATATACGTCTGTGATTCCTCTAAGACTTCCAGGATGGAGGTCTGCATGGAAGCTTGAGGGGTACTCTGCATTCCCTTCATACTGGGTAGACTCTTGTTCTGAGGAGTCCAATTTGGTGTCAATGGCAAACGGCGGTTGAATTACCGGGTTTGTCGCTGTGATTTTAGGGAAGAAAGGAACCGTTTGGCATACCTGGGCCATGAGGTTGCTCAGATCCACGGTGTTGAGAGCTTCTTAGGCTTGTATTAAGGTGGCCAGCCACAATTGGTTTCCAAAGTTTTCCAGTGCCTGGTTGAGCAACTCTGCCGCTACCTGGGCTAAGAAGAAGGGGTTTTTGATGAGTACTATTAGGGGTCAGTTTTCTACTGTCATGCTTAGTGACAGTATCAATCCCTGCAGACAGAGCTCCATCCATGAGGATGGTGTGTGGTCTGGCGATAGAGGGGTCGTGGTCATGATAGTGTGTTTCTCTTCATTCGCCATTGAGGGGTCTTGAGGTGGGTTCATTTGGAATAGGGGGCGTATATTTGATGGATTGGGGGTGGAATTGGGGAGTTTAATACTCTCCATTGTCTCCTCTAATGAAGTATTAATCGAGGCCGCATTGGATCTTCTTGAGGCATTTTCGAGTGTCAAATCAGTCGGAGAGAAATGATTACTATTAGATCCGATATCTTTCAGAGTAGGCGTTAAGCTCTGAGCTTGAGAGAGGGGGGGAATGGAGGATGGCACAGTGTTGAGGGCATTGAATAAGGTAAGAGAGGGAGATAGAGGTTTAGTTTTAGTGGGGTCAAATGAAGTGTTGACTTTGGGGGTGGGGTTCTTTCTTCCTGCCTTGGGAAGATCTTTGCCAAGTCTTTTCACAGTGGCAGATTTGATGGGATCAGACTTGGTTGTTTGGGGATTGTACGGTGTATTGATGGGGTCGCCATACTTGAAGGGGGGAAAAGACGCAGAGGATGGGCTAGTCAGGATAGGTTCCATCTTCTTTCTCTTGCCATTGGCATTTTTAATTTCCCCCTGCTTACTGGTTTCAGCTGGGTGGCTTTGGGTGGCGGAGAAGAGAAATTTATTCTTAAGAGAAGTGAGGGTTGCAGAGAACTTACCTGTAGTGGCATCAAGAACCTTTACCTGTGTGGGCATGCTCTGGTCAGTGCCCTTACCTTTCCCCTGTAGATTCCGCATTGGTGCTTGTTTGTTGGCTTTGATTCTTTTGGGGAATATTATCGTCTTCCAACCATCCTCATTATCTTTTCCTTTTTGCTCCGTATGGTTTTGTAGGTTAGTGTCCACTTGGGTAGAGGTAGGGGTCATCCATGAATAGTGACCCACCGTGTGACCTATCCTTCCACAATTCTTACAGAGGAGTCCTTCCCCCTCATATACCACCGATTGTTTATGGCTGCCAATAATAACTGAAGTTCTAACTGGGGTTTCAAGGAATTTGTACACATATTCGTGCATATCTTCCCCTTAATGTTGCTAATGTGCATGAGTCTATCTTTAACAATTTTTCAATCCTTCTCCCTATTTTTTCAAGGATTATCTTGTCGTAGAATTCAGTTGATAATTGTGGGAGCCTTAACCAGATGGATGTGTAGGACAATTTTGCTTCAGCAGGGATGAAATTTGGTTCCCACGTTCTTATGGATAAGAAGTAGCCTGACACGAACCAAGGTTCTTGGTGTAGTACTTTAGTCCTATTTTCCTCTCGATTAAATTTGACTATGAAGAAATCCCATCCAAGATCAATTAGAGTTAGCGGCTCCGAAGGTTTCCATGGCTTAGTGAGCTTTGTACGCAGTAGTTGGTGCGTGAATCTTTTACCAAAGACTTTAATGATGAGTGAATTTTTCCATGGTTGGTAGATTCTGGTCTTATCCTCGGTCATTAAAAGGATTGGATCTTCTGATTCATAGTGGTCTTCCTCCATATTGGCGTATGTTGTCATTGGATTGTAGGATTTTTCCAATGATGCTGTTCTTTCCATTGTAATTTCCTTATACGAGAACTTTTTATTTGGAGTAGGTTCCCCTTGTGGTTGATTGCCATCTGGGGGTTTGGTGGTATCGAGAGTGTTGGGTCCTTTGTTAGCTGTGGGGGTGGAGGTCACTGGTCATGGTGGTAGTGCCGTAGTGGTGTCTTTTTTAGGTTGTATCTCTCTTTCTTTTCGCCGTTGACTTCTTAAGATTCATCATTTATCAATAAATTTTTATTTTGATCTGTGTAATATATGATTCAACATATTTAATTTTTGATTAATTAAGATGTCTAATTTTTTTTAATCTGTATATGTATGAAATATGTTACATTTTGATTATTTTTAAAATTATATTAACCTCAAATATGAAGTAACAATATAAGTTTTGTCACATAACATACACAATTAAATAGTGACATAATTAATAAGTTTGTGAAATTCACAAACAAAGAGATAAAAAATGTACATTAATTTCAACCACAAATGTTACTATAATTGTCCATTTTTACCTGTTTACTATTGACTTGGCACACTTCTTAAGGAACAATAACATAATGTCAATTTTACTATATCATCCTTTGAATATAATAAATTTAATGCTTTGAAAAATGATTACAATTAATAATAAGGATAAATTTAGGAACTAATTGATATATTATCTCTTAATTTTTTAAACCGCACAAATACAAATGAACATTTATTTTTAATATAGTGGACAAGTAAAAATCGATAGAAGACGTATTTTTTTTTGTTTCGATTTATGTGACACACTTTTCTTTTTAGTTCATTCCAAAAAGAATGTCACCTTCTCATAAGTGGAAACAATTTAATTTTAATATTCTTCTTTTATATTTAATGAAATGATTTATAATAATAAAATAGTCATAAATTATTTTAGACTATAACTTTTAAAAGTCTGTCTTTCTTTCTTAAATTTTATATTAATTAAATAATATTATCACATAAAATTGAGACTAAGGGAATAATAACCTTATCTTCTGAATGAAGTTTATATTAATTGAGAGAGATTTCCATGAGTGAAGAAGTTGTCATCCCCTAAGAAAATGGAGAAGACAAGAAACAAGTTTGCATGTGATGTTTAGGCAGAGAGAAGAATGGTGGTATTATTACTTTTTGACCCTCATCATTTAATTAGATGATAATATATAGTCCTTTAATAAATCAGCATATAATTATCATACAACTTTAATATAGTTTTGATATAATTCGACTGCAACTTCGAACTTCAACAAACTAGCTAGGATTCAAATTCAATTCAAAACTTACTCAAACTTTAGCCCAAATAGCTTCAAATTTTAGATTCGAACTTCTCTCTACGTTTCAGTTCTTTTGAGATATCACTCATTCGAAACGAAATTCATTCAAGGCAAATCAATTTTTATAACTTGAATTTCGAACTCCTTCAATGTTTAACAATGGTGCCTGACACTTCAAACACATAAATCTTATTAGTGAATAATCAAAAAGCTTGAAATCGTGGACAAAATCAAATAACACCATAATCACAGGGAAGAATTAATGTCTCATAATTAAACGCCAAAATATAATTACGACGGTGCACTCTCTCCTTGTACCTCCACTCATAGGTACAAGTAGGGGTGTTCACAGTTTGGGTAAAAATCGATTCAAATCGAAAAATTGA
Source organism: Jaltomata sinuosa (assembly GCA_003996215.1). Lineage (NCBI taxonomy): Eukaryota > Viridiplantae > Streptophyta > Magnoliopsida > Solanales > Solanaceae > Jaltomata > Jaltomata sinuosa. Next base: position 87,840 of record QJPP01004916.1, read on the forward strand.
ATCAAATCGATAAAATAAATCAATTTTTATTTGGTTTGATTTTACATTTGTAAAAATCGATAATATTTAATTTGATTTTAATTTTATTCAAAAAAATCAAAGAAATAACCGAATCGAACCGACGAACAAGTGTACAAATTGTAGTGTACAATTTCTTAGTCTTAGTTTTGTGTGAATTGTTCACTAGTACCTTAGTTACTTCATTCTCTGATTATTTTGTCCAGTGATAATGAAGATGTATGAGTTTTTTGGTAACATCCAAGTGCAATGGGTTAGTTGTTTAGTAAAAGTAATCACGGAGTTTGCTGAATAATAACCTGTTGAACATATCCAAAAAAATGGCATTGAAAATTCACAGCAATATATGATCTAAACTAGTTATAGAATCTAATCACAATCTTTTTGATAGAATGTTATTGTATACGTTTACTTTACCTATGACTCATAAATGTCGTGGGTTATTATTTCTATTTTCATGTATGATTAATAACCGGATAATCGAACCAAACCAAATTGAAATCGATAAATATATATTTACTTGGTTTGATTTTAATTTTGATCAATAACCGACACAAATCGACCCGTGAACACCCCTAGGTACAAGCTTCTTAAAACAAGAATATTGCTACTTAATTATTTCCAGATCTGATTCAATAATCAAATCTTTAACGAGCCAATAGAAAATTACAGGGGCGGAAACGGAAATATACATATCATTTTTATGTGTTCAGGACATGAGAGAAAAAATAAATTTGAAGGAAATGGGGTTGCCTTCAATAGAAAATGCTACAAACGGTGTTTTTTTCTTTTCTAATTTGCTATAAAATATAAAACTTTGCTATGTTTGATAATTAAGGAAAAATATTCCTATATTTAGTAATATGGTATCTTATTTAGTTATAAAAAATGTTTTCCATGAAATCCATATTCAAATACAAATTTAATTTTATTTGTTTGATTCAAAAGGAAAGAGCCCGTTAACTTCATAAGATTCATAATATTTTGAATTATTATTATTTTTCAACTTCAGCTTCAAAAACATTTCCCCCCCTATGTATCAATCAAATTCATGGCTCAATCCCTAATTGTATTGTCTAAGATTCTAAGATTCTTTAATTCAACGTTTATATTATATTTTTGGAGAAATGATGATTTTAATCCCTCATTTATCAATAAATTTTATTTTAATCCCTGTAATATATGATTTAATAATTTTTTTTAATTAATTAAAATGTGTGTTTTTATCTCTATATGTATGAAATGTGTTACGTTTTGATGATTTTCATAATTATATTAACCTCAAATATGAATTAACAATATAATTTTAACACAACACATAAATAATTGAATAGCGACATAATTAATAAGTTTGATAAATTTGTGAAATTCACAAACAAAGAGATAAAAAATGTAAATTAATTTCAACCAAAAATGTTACTATATCCATCCATTTTTTACTTATACACTATTGACTTGGCCCATTTTTTAAGAAACAATAATAAAATGTCAATTTTACTATATCATCCTTAAAATATAATAAAGTTAAGGCTTTAAAAAAACTATTGAAAATTGACTATAATTAATAATAAGGATAAATTTAGGAACTAACTGGTATATTATCTCTTAACTTTTTGAATCCCACAATAATTACAAATAGACATCTATTGTTAATATAGTGGACAAGTAAAAATGAACATAATGCGTATTTTCTTTGTCCTGTGTGACACACTTTTCTTTTAAGTTCATCCCCAAAAGAATGTCACCGTCTCATAGGTGAAAACAATTTAATTTTAAAATTTTTATTTTATTTTTAATAAAATAATTTATAACAATATAATAGTCAAAGATTATTTTAGACTATAACTTTTAAAAGTTTGCTTTTCTTTCTTAAATTTTATATCAATTAAATAATATTATCACATAAATTGAGACGAAAGGAATAATAACCTTATCTTCTGAATGAAATTTACATTAATTGAGAGAGATTTCCATGAGTGAAGAAGTTGTCATCCCCTAAGAAAATTGAGAAGACAAGATACAAGTTTGCATGTGATGTTTAGGCAGAGAGAAGAATGGTGGTATTATTACATTTTGACCCTCATCATTTAATTAGATGATAATATATAATCCTTTAATAAAAAATAATGATTTCAAATCTACCAAATAAAGGAAAGAGTCAATCAATAGCACATTTGACAGGACATTTATGAAAGGTCCAACTGACCAATTGACCCCATCCTTAGGTTGTTGGATCTCTATCTCCCTAATCTTAAGACATCATATATCAATTGATGCACATTTCGAGGAAAAAAAAAATTATTCCACCTTTTATAATGTAATTTAATTTATTAAAATATATTATATTTAAATTTATGAATTATTTTGATCTTGATTTGCCACTGATTCACAACCCTGGTATGCTATTGGGTTCACGTATATATATATTTAGTGAATTTTTTAATATAAATAAAAACTCAAAATCAAAGCTATTGTAGTTCTGCTGAAGCCCTGATCCTCTGATAATATATAAAAAAAAATATTTACCAATTGACCAATATAAAGAATAATGATTTTTATCAAAGATATTTGTATGAACAAATAATTTTCTTTTAGAAATTATGTAATTTATATTATTTTTAATATATTAAATTAAATGATCATAAGATATAATGTCAACATAACTAATATCAATTTAATATTAATATTATTAATACACTCTATTCAACATTATATACACTATCAAACGACTTCTAAGTGAATTAGTTTAACTTTTATGAGTATTAAAAAAAGAAGTTTTTACCTTATATATCAATAACATTATGGTCTCCTAAAAGACACTTATCAATCTAAGTAAAAATATCTTCCACAAATACGATGAAAAGAAATGGAGAAGGTTCTTGAGGAGCGATGGTATCTTTGATCATGTTATGTTTTGTCATGTAGTAGTTATACATAAAATAATATCAAATAGGATATATAACTAGTAACATAGATTAAAAAATATATACTAAATAAAATATTAATAATGTACAATATACACTCATATATACATTTTTTTTTCTAATGCATGCTAGCTGATGACCTCTTAATTATTTGACTTACTAGACTAGAATGCTTCCCTTATAAGGAAAGTTGATTTTTTTAAAAGCTGAATCCTATCCAGACTTTAATAATCCTCTTAATGGATAGCGTTTGTTGTTTTTTTTTGTCTAAATAAAGGCCACCAAACTACACTTTACACATAACACCCAAAATGATTAAAAAACATAAATTAAAATTAATAAGACATCAAGCAAACGGAATTTAATTAATTTATGAAACCTTTTCAAAGTACTAACCAACCTATAAACTAGTAGCATTTGTACAATTAGTTACAATAGCAATTAAAGTTTTCAAATGGTTATAACTTATAAGAGGAAATCATTAATTAGACCATCTTTACGCCATGGATGGTTGACAAACATAAAATAGACCCTTACGTACCCAAAGAAAGAAAGAAAGTTCAAGTTTCGTGTATTAACCGTGTATACTTTCTAAATACTTGTTAAATTTTATTTGCACAGTTCTTTAGAAAAATATTAATTAAAGTACAATTTAATTAAATTATTTTTATTTATTACTCCTATTTATTAAATGCTTCTCTTTTTTATATTATATTAATATCTCTTCATAGTTATAACTAAGAATAACGTGAAAATAAATAACTAATTATGTTTTGATTTTTCAAAATGATAAGTATTATGAAATATTTATTTTTGGATGATAATTATTTAGGAACGAAGGGAGTACAAGTCTTACGTTCATTAGTTTAATATAAACATCTAATAAGTACCATCAAAAGACTGCCTTTTTAAAGAGAATTTAACAAAAAAAAATAACGCAGTCTAAGCAATATTAGTATTTTGTGAAGGAACAATTAAAGTAAGGCCAGCTATTGTAATCATTAAATTATTATCCATAATCACCCCAAATGCATGTTAAGCCACTTTCTGCTTCTTCATTACAGACAAGAATCAAAATGAATACTGTCATTCTCTCTCTCTCTTCTCTGACAAATAGCCACAGAAATTAATATTACAGTATCTAATTGCAGACATGCAAATTTGTAACAACTTAATTAAGTGGAAAGAATTATATTAAGTGGCATATAATTTACAAAAGCAGGAAGCTAAAGCAAAACGAAAAATAACAAATGAAATTGTTGGTTGGAACTTGGAACAATCTTAATTTCCATTGTTATCATCCCATCATCAAGCTAATTAAGCACTAATCTTTACGAACAAAGAAATAAACGTGACTAATATAGTACGAACGTAGCAGCCTCAAAGTTTTTCTCTTCCTTGCACTAATTCTATTTAGTAGTACTAATTAAAACATTATTCAACCATATTACACTCACCAGTTACCTAAAATCATGATGAAGAAGAAGACCCATTAGCGGCAACGACATTAGCATTAAAACTTGAATGTTCTTTCTTGTTGTCATTGCTGCTTTCATTGTGAAGGTGAAATTCCGAGTCAGTGTTATTTCTACTAACAATGCAAAAACCATTAACGTTGTTGTCAGTGTTACCATTAGAGTGATGGTTGTTGTTGCTGTAGTCGGTGGGGTGTTGATCTGATTTCTTCCCTGACGCGTTCTTGTTATTGTGCATCCATACCTTGAGAACCCCTTTTTCAACCTCAATTTCGTTGCAGAAATTGCTCACCATATCTTCATCTCGCTTCTGCATTTTCCACTCAACTCTTTCTGCAAATTCCAGCATTTTCGCCTTCTGATCTGAAGTGAATTTCGTTCTGAAACGCTTCCTTCCGTTAGAATTTGCTACCGGAGTAGTCGATGTGGGTGTGTTCAGATTTTTATCACCGGAAAACCCAGCACTTAGGGCTAAGAGCATGTGGGGTGCAGAAGCTGGGTAATAAGCCGAAGAAATCGGCGGTGGAGATGGAGAATTCGGGCTACTGTGGTCCCCACGAAGCGGCGGCGGAGGCCGCGGAGGATGGTGGCGGTGGTGAGGTTGGTACTCAAGAGCTGCGGTGGCGATAGGCGGAGGTGGGACGACAACCGGTTCTTCCGGTTCACGGCGGTGGAAATTGCGGTGACAACCACAAGCAGCACATTTTAGAGAAGTTGGGTCAGATGGATTAGCAGTAGAAGAAGGCAAAAACTCTCCACAGCCATCAACAGCATGAGCACCTAAGCTAGCAGCATGATTCTTGAGGCATTCTCCGTATATAACCACAACAGGGTGGTGATGATGAAGGGAATTTTTGCGTTTGAGGACTCCATTACTGAAAGGGAAGGGCTTGGTTTGTTGGATCCGAGTAGGGGTTTCAGTTTCAGCTTCTGGGGTTTTGACAGCTGATGATGTAATAGTAGTTGCTGTTGTTGTTGTGTTGGTGGTTAAGTCCATGGCTGAAAAAACATCTACTATACTTCTTATCTTTTTCTCTTTTTGCTCTTAAGAGTTATTGATGATCAGATTTAGGGCCAAGAAGAAAAAAAAAAGCATCTTAATAGGAAGAAAAGAGAGAGGAAAAGGGGGTTTGGGTTTTGATGGAAGATGATATGGGATGACTGTAGATAATAAAAATCTTGGTTTTTGTGGTTGTCCTTGTTAACCACTGATGTTTTTTGACCTTGATTCCTAATCTAATCTATGGTTAACCTGCAGCTGCAACTGACCCCACCACCCACTTGGGTGTCATGTGTCTAATAAATATCACTGATCAGTTAAATGCTTTATGGCAATTCTCTTGTCGCCTTTTCATTTTTGGTTAATAGAGTACTTACTACTTATCTATTGTTTAAGTGAGGAATATACAAGTTTATAGGCCAAAAAGTAGTAGTGAAAATTGAACTTAATCAAGTAGGGTCTCTATTAGGCGACTAATTAGTGTCAAACGTTATTTGGTATCCCATCTACTGACTTTTGTTAGATTGCAATGTCTTGAAATAGTGGTTGTTAGGACGCCGATTATATATGTGTTAAGCGTTAGGTAGAGATAATCGATAGAGGAAAACGAATTTGAAAGTTTGTGTTATCCCAACAAGCAACAACTGTGTTTGTTTTATGAGAGTAATTTAACCATATGATTAGAACTTAATTACCGCATATGTGATGCATTTACTGAACAGTCTGAACCACCTTATTTGTCAAAGATGACAGTTGGAAAAAGCAGAGCATGACATAAGAGCATCCTAGATAAAATAATTTTAAGTTGAATAAGATAAATTTATTTCATCAATCAAACGAAATGCACTATAAATTTTACATTATCCCGGGTAATAAATGACCACTAAGATCAAGACTCATTGGAGGCCATCGGTTGCGGACTTGGGTGGCTCCGCCCCATCTGCGTAATATAAAATACACCTATGGAGATTTTGAAGGTATTTTTCTTGTTTACGAAATAAAATTTTATTTTTCATGAATTAAATTTGAAACCTAAAGCATTTACTTAGATTTCACTATGTCTTTAAATTCTTTCCTTTTTAAACTTTGCAACACCAAAATGGGATCTGTATTAAGATATCAGTACTTGCATATATTTATGCACCAATTTATTTATCTTGGCACTGTATTCCCCAAACTACCCTTCGACAACTCAGGAAATCCTCCCTTTTACCTTCCAGCAATCAAGAAAATCTAAAACACTAATCTTGTCAAATATAAAATAGTCTTTTACATTCTTGTCCGTAACGTTAGACAGATATCACAAACATGGGAGTTAACCTCTTGGCCTTAAATATTTAGCTATTAAATAAGTATGATTAAGTCATCAAAACCCAGCCACGTGTCACTTTGTTCCAACACGTGGACGTGATTATTTAGCTTGAAAAGTTGCCACGTACTATTAGTTGCCATTTTTTTAAGCTTAACTTAAAAAGAAGAAGAGAAAGTATGATTACGTAAACTAGTTTGAATACTTAATTGTCAGCTTGTCATTTCCTTAATTTAGGTCTTTAACGACGAATGACTTGAGAAAAGAACAACCAAATAAACTGGCATTTGACTCGTAAAAGGTTGAAACCGTTTGGGTGCACTGAAAACGGAGCATACCTTTTTTTTAATTGGTGTTTAACTTGTAGTTATCGACTGGTTTGACCATGAATATTATTTCCTTAATTTTAAAATATTTATTCACTTTATTCTGAAAATTTTATTTTGTCATACAAATACCAAATACAACTTCAAGTTACATTTGAGATTTTGGAAAACACTTCTTGAAATATTTTCACTTTATTTGATTTCACTTTTTTTTCACTTTTTAATTATTTATTTTAAAAAAATTCTATTTTTTTTATTTTCATACAATAACCTCATTTAAATTATATTGTATATTTAATTTTTTTAATTTTTTTAAATAATATATTTGAATTCTAAATATTAACTCCAAATACTATGGTCAAACACAATTCCAACTCCAACTTCAAAAATTTCAAATAAAATGAATATGTTTTTGATTTTTATGGTCAAACGCCTACTACATGAATTTACTTTATTTAAGGGCTCATCCATTATCGAATTATATATAATTTAATATTTAACACTATTTTATAGTTCATTTAAGAGACAATGCACAAATACCCCCCTAAACTATACTCGAAGTTGCTATGACACACCTAAATTTTACAGGGTCTTATTACCCCCTAAACTCACTTTTTCTGTATTTTTGTGCTCCTTTTTGCTGACATGGCTGTCAAATAGCAGAATATATTTGTGCTCCTTTTGTGCTGACTTGACAGCCATGTCAGCACAAAAGGAGCACAAAAATACAGAAAAAATGAGTTTAGGGGGGATAATAGGACCTCTGTAAAGTTTAGGTGTGTCATAGCAACTTCGGGTATAATTTGGGGAGGTACTTGTGCATTATCTCTTCATTTAATTGAGTTTTGGTCGTTCAATTTTGTTAATGTATTTCAGTTTTTATACTTTGATTATTGTATTACTTATTATAGTATTATTTTTATTACTATTGTTATTTTTGTTAGTATTTGTTATTTCTTGTACTTTTGTTATTATTATTTTTTGGATTATTTTGATTGAGTTTTGTTTTTGTGAATAAAATGTACTTTTGTTATTTATTTTTTTGGATTATTTTGATTGAGTTTTGTTTTTGTGAAAAAAAATAATACTCCACTAACTTTAGGTCTCCTACCTTAGCTCCCCTATACTTTATAGATAGAGGGTGGGCCCCAATTGCAAAGATGAAAGCCAAATATCAGGAAAGCCCACTACAGACCCATAACTCAAGAACATATATATAGACATAACTTATTTTCTTTTGTAATATGTGTTACATGAAAATAATCTCTTATGATTATTTCTAATTAATTAATAAATAAAATTATTTTATTTTTATTTTTTATGTATAAAAATAATTTTTTTATAAAAAATTGCACAATCGAATCTCTTATATTACTAAGTTATTTTAAAGGTGGAAAATTAGCATCAGATTGGGTGCTGGGCCTCATTGATGTTGATGCTAGTTGGGCTTGCATTCACTTTGGAAATAAGTTGTCCTCTTTTCACCATTTCTAATGGTCTCACTTAAGTATTGTTATTGTTATTTGTAAATTGTCTTGAGAAGGCATTACCACTTAGAATTGAAAATTGGAATATTAAGTTTAAAATTTATATAGATGACTATATGAGTTAATTAGTATCGGAAATTATAGCTTTACTTATCAAGGATTACCTCCTCCCATCCAATTGTAAAAGGAAAAAAGAAGGCCAATTCTCCAAAAAGTGAGCAAAAGGACTTCAATTGTATTTAATCTGTCTCCAAGCTAATGAACAACTTCAATTTGTCAGACTCTGATTTCCAAGCACATGGTTTCTGCATTATGTAAAATTTTATTTATACTACAGTACTTGATTTCATTTTCCTGAAAATAAAAGCAATCTTGATAATCACCCTCTAACTAATTGAAGATTTACTATCTCTTTAATTCACATGTATCTAAATACATCCCGGATTATTTATTAATTCAGTTATTATTTTTGGTAGAGTTATTCGAATATTTAAATTCGTAATATTATGATCTGAATGGGTGACTAAATCTAGCTCATCATCATTTATTTTACCGCGTCAATATGGAATTAGATTTTGTTTTTTGAAGTGAGCGTGATACAAAGAACTCAACAAAAATCATATATACATTTGAGAGAGATAAGATTAGTCACAATGTTACGTAGAAATTAATTTTCCTGTCAATTTATGGTAGAGTTCTGAATCTTTTGAAAGTATTCCCCCCCAACCCCCTCTTCCATTTGGCACATAAGCACCACGAAGGAAATCTCATATTGTTAATCCGTTTTCCTAGGCTTATATTTCGTGCTTTTAACCCAACTCAAGTCGAACAAACTTTATTAACCGTCACTGTTAACCGCTTTTGGTCCCAAATCTTTGGAGTTGCTTTTCCCATAAATGTTGGTTAAATTTCTTAATGTTATTTATACCAGTAAACGGTTTATGGATGAGTGCTCTTGGAGTAGCCGGTCTAGCTATGAACCTACGTGCCTATGACTTTGTTTCTCATCAAATTCGTGCAACGAAGGATCCTGAATTTGAGACTTTCTACACCAAAAATATTCTCTTAAACGAAGGTATTCACGCTTGGATGGCGGCTCAAGTTCAGCGTCATGAAACCTTATATTCCCTGAGGACTGAGGAGGTTCTATCACATGGAAAGGCTCTTTAATGGAACTTTACCCTTAGCTGATCGTGACCAAGAAACCACTGGTTTGGCTTGGTGGGCCGGAAATGCCCAACAACTCAATTTTTCTGTTATTAGGAGCTCATGTAACCCATGCTAGATTGAAACCGATGCTGGCTTAGTCGTATTCTGGATTAATCATTGAGATTTTCACACAATATGGTCATTGGTAAAAAGTATTTATTTATACGGTTTTCAACCTTCTCATTATTCATCAGTTCTTTCCTTTCATTCCGTTTTAAAAGAAAAAATGTTTACATCTTATAGCAAGGCCCCTTTAATTTCCCCTTCCAAAAACCATTTCCACCATATTTTCACCAAGTTTACATCATTTTTTCTCGTGTTTCTAGAGACACAAGATTTAACGTCGAGGTAGTGTGTGTTTATATGTATAAGGTTTTAGTGAGCTTTGAGAGAATGGATGGTTATTCATAGTTGTTGAGGAGTTTTAACTAGGCAAAAATAGTAAGGGGCGTAGGAGATGATAAAGAGTGGGCAAATGCTAGTGAAATTCTGAGTAAGACGAGGCTTCTTATTTTTTATTTGGTCCCGTCTATCATCGTTCAGTGCATGGGAGCTATTTCTTTTTTTTTTTGGGTAACTAACAGGATTTTATTAATCACCAGTGAGTCAAGAGAAAGCCATAGCGTAGCCAAACACAGCTAGCTATCCAAGTTTGCAGACAAGAAGCCAAAGAAACACCAAAAAAGAAACTAACAGAACATCCTAGAGACCTAAACCATCATATGTTGCAACCTGTCCCTAAGTGCAGGTTTAGCTCTAACATTACAAATGTAGATAATCTCCCTAACTATGCTATCCAATGGTCTCCTCTTGTGCTCAAATATTCTTTGATTTCTTTCCATCTAGATTGTATGAACACATTCAGCAATTAGCATTTTGAATAGTCCAGCAGTAAGAGTCCTTCCTTTTAAGTGTTGGACACCCAATTCCCCTGCATCCAATGTAGTAGCTTAGCCCATACTTGTGAGGTGAAATCACACGAAAGGAAAAGGTGAGTCCTTGTCTCCTGTTCAACACCACACAGACAGCAAATAGGACTTGGGAGCTATTTCGTTTGGGTTTTAGGGGAATGATTTCGTTGGGTTTGTATTTGTTGGGCTGCTAGTTGAAATTATATAAAGGGAAAAAACTTATATATTCTATATTAGATAGAATATTATAACTTATATCACAAAATTTTATTTTTCAATACATACCATATGTTTTCTTGCAACATATACCAACTTAATAAATACAAAATAAAAAAAGGAAAAAAAATTAAAAAAAAAAGAAAATAGAAAATAAAGAAAAAAGGCAGGTTCAACAAATTCCCTTAAAAAGGGCTTTAGGAGATCAATCAAGCCAACAATCTCTCATATAGCTGATTTTTTCCTTGTTTTATGCCTATTATATCTAGAATAATTTTCTCTTTAAAAAAAATAATAAATCAGTAATTTTTATTCATAACTTAGAATTGTAAAATTAATACTTGTTAAAGAAAAAGCTTATGTGTTTATGTATGAACTATGTATAATTCTATCAAATGTAGATGTAATTTATTTATTGATTTAATGTTATATTAAAACTGATTTCTTGTTATGGCTATTGAAACATTCATGGGAATCTAGTGATATATCATTTTTAAATACAGTAAGATAGTATTATAAAATAGTAACAGACTGTGTATTTATTTTGGTGTCACACTGTATGAAAATTGATTTCTAGTTATGTTTGTTGAAAGATTTATGGAAATCAAGTGATATACAATTTTCAAATACAGTTAGATAGTACTATAGAACAGTAACAGACTGTGTATAAATATTAGTTTCATGTTGTATGATAAATGATTTCAAGTTATGTATGTTGAAATAGAAATGGGAATCAAGTGATATACAATTTTGAAAATGGAGTGGAGATATTTCGTGGAAGAAAATGGAGAAAAATCTCTGTCAATGTATGTATACTATAGTCATTAAATTAATCAATGAATATTAGCATAGAGTGTCTTAGATAATATCACATAAAAATCATATTATATACTTGAAATTATTCATTTTGATGTGATTTATTATAATCTATAATGAATTTTAGAAGAGGGAAGAAACATATTTATGAATTGCAGAGAAAAAAAATTAATTTAGTTGAATAATGATAATTGTAAATCCCTAAATTTAAGCTTACTAATTCAATTAAAAAATAAAATTTGAATAAATAAAGAAATAAGACTAAGAGAGAGAAGAAAGATTTTATTTTGTAATTATCTTCCTTAATTACAATGAGTTATTTGGTGGATCCCATTTTAGATTTATTCCTTAATTAAGTAGATTAAAAAAAATCACAATTAAATACAATAAAAAAATGATAACTAATTTATTATAATCTATAATGAATTTTAGAAGAGAGAAGAAAAATATTTATGAATTGCAGAGAAAAAAGATTAATTTAGTTGAATAATGATAATTGTAAATCCCTAAATTTAAGCCTACTAATTCAATTAAAAAATAAAATTTGGATAAATAAAGAAACAAGACTAAGAGAGAGAAGAAATATTTTATTTTATAATTATCTTCTTTAATTACAATGAGTTATTTAGCATTAATTAAGTAGCATTAAAAAAATTAAAATTAAAAACAATAAAAAAATAATAACTAATTTTTAGATTTTGGTATGACTTGTAATTAAAAAGGTACATTAGTAATTAGGATAAAAGTGATGTATTTGATGTAATAAAGAGTCTTAGGGGTCGTTTGGTCCAATGTATTAGGCCAAATAATACATGTATTAAGGGTGGTATTATTTAATACATTGTTTGATAGAATTTTTATGGCTATGTATAACTAATACATGTATTAGTTATACACCCTATTTGGTATTATAGGGTGTATAACAAATACATCATATTTCATGGTATTAGTAATACATAGGTTCTAATACATGGGATAAATATGGATAAAGACAAAAATATCCTCAAGTTCTCTTTAAACTTTTTAATATCTTTCTAAGCTTTTATTTATTTTCTTGGTTTTCATGCTTTATATTTGTACTAGTATCATACCCGCACGATGCACGAAAAATATTATCTTTAAAAAAAATTATATTTGAAGACACTCAATAAAATTTCCAATATAATCATGCCACAAAATTTTCTCTTAGGTCTAAATAATTACCGGCAATAAAATTTTCTATTGCTAAAAATGTCTTCTTAATGCATGATAAGAAGAAATGTATTTCATCCTTTTACTAACATGTAGCTAAGTTTCATTCAAGTAAGTCTAAAACGATACAAGGTATTATGACTCCAAATTTGTTTCATTTATATATATCCACGCTCATTTTTTTAGCCCACTTGATCATCATTTATTATCAAAATTTTCAAACTTTAGAAAAGAAACTTAACCATTCAACCTATTTTAATCACTGTACAATGTTAAGATTAGAAAATTATCACTATAAAAAATTAACCACGACTCAAAAAAAATTAATTTTCATTTGAAAACGTCAATAAAAATCGAGAGCTCAATAATAAAAATTTATAAATAACTTATTAATTTTCAATTTATCAATATGAAAATTTTCTCCAAATAATTTAAGTGAGAGTATAAAAAAGATTATTTTTCATTTTTAAGAATGAATAATAAAGCTTTGTAAAGAAAGTACACAAAACTATAAAATATGAAGGGTATTTTTGTAAACAAATAATATCTTTTTAGAAATATAGTAATACAAGTTATTTTTAATACATCAAACCAAACACGGAATAAGAAATCACCTCAGCATAACTAATCTCAGCACTACTAATCCTATCATTGTTAATCCCAACATTACTAATACACCCTATTCAGTACTATTTTTATACACTCTACCAAACGACCCCTTAAAGTATTATATGACTTCTTACTTGTGAATTATGTTTATTTGAGCCAACGATGTAGAAACTTATGGCCCAGAATTAGTCGGCCCAAAAGAATTTTTCTGGGCAAAAATTACTAGTCGCATAGACTGAGGCGTGAATGTAAAGTAAGTGTTTAAAAAGTTGGTCCAACCCCTTTGGTTTATCATAAGAAGAAATTTCGGAGATCATCAAGGCCTACCATATTAAGGGGGTCTCTGGTAGTAGGCTCAAGTCCCAGAAGAAATTAAGCATCTTGAATTCAAATATTCAAATATTCAAACAGTCTTTTTTGCTATCGAAATTTTTTAAAAAAAAATATGCCATGCGGACTTGATGTCATCCTCATCTTCCAGCAGTATATCACTGGTAGTCTTTCGTGACTGCGACACACAATTTTTTGTTTGTTTTGGAATCATTTATTTGAGCGGACGTACTAAATCCACTACGTACCATACCATCGGGTGGCTCGCCTGAATGTCGAATCGTTATATGTCGTCAACTCGACGTCATCATCACCTGCAAGATAAGACTAAAAATTTAAATTTACTAAACAAGCAAAAAAGATACTGATGAACGGGCTTTCCTTTCAAAACCCATGAAAAATCAAACTAATTACCATTGTCTACCTATTTATTTTTCTACTCATTGTAGCTTTCATAATGGGAAAAGGGTCAAAAATATCTTTCTATTTTTATTTATTAGTCAAGTTTATTCCTCATTATATTATTGGGCTAAAAATACCATCGCTGTTACTAAACTTAACATATATACCCCTCAATTGAATGGTTTCCCCCAATTGACAAAAATTACTCGATTTTTCTTAAATAACCCAGATCCTTCTTGTTAACCTGACCCGATCCACTAAATTAAAACCCAAATCAGGTTATGGTGGTCTTCTTCCTTCAACTTCGATTGAAACGTAACTCAAAATCCATTCAATCCTTTACCAAATTATTCCAAAATTGAGATATGAACTCCCGAATATGTTTCCGATCTTTGAAGAAACACCTACTCAAGATAAATTTCATTTGGGGAAAATTAAAATTTAAGCTTTGAAGCTTTAATGGAGCTTCAATAGCTGCCAATGGTGGTTTCCATTCGGCTTCAAGCTCAGAAGAATGAGACTAATATTTTCATGCACGGTCTCTAAATCAACAATAAACCACTTCAATTCAGTTAGATTATTATTGTCTGATTCACGACGGCAATCTCCAAACTTCTATAAACTTCAGGTGTTTTTAAGCTCAAAAACGATTAACAACTTTTGAATCAGTACTCAAGCCTTCATACAATCTCAGAAACGATCAATAGATATTAGGAGATCTCATCGTCATCTATACCGTGTGAGGATTATACACATTCAATGCTATCCAACTCCATTCTTGATCAATTCCTTATTCAGTAAAATTAAGAATGTATGAATCAACACTCTCTGTGTTTGGATGTGATGAATTTCTAGGTGTTTGTGGAATTTCTTGATTCAAATATGTTTTATTTTTTCAAATCATGGTTTTTGATTGAAGAGACGAAAGAAGAGAGGAGTGGTATCTTTTCTACTTTTATTGGTTGTTTTTTGCTTTAAAATTTTTATGGGTTTTAATTAAGTGATTAAAAAGAAGGGTTTGGGTTATTTAAGAAAATCAGGCAATTTTGATCAATTTGGGGAAACCATCCAATTGAGGGGTATATGTTAAACGGCGAGGGTATTTTTACCTCTATAGTATAACAAGGAGTAAATTTTAACTCTTTTCCCTAAGATAATTGTTTTTTTCTTTTCTTCTTTTATTTTTTATTTCTTCTTTTCTTTTTTATTTCTCCTTTTCTTTTGTGTCTCTCTTTTTTCTTTTTTCACCCTTTCTATTCATTTATTATTTTTTCAAATCATATTATTTTTTATTTTTTTATTCTAATCTGATTCCGTACACATATTTTTTTCTCTTTTCTTCCTCCTGTTATTTCTTTTTCTCTTTTCTTTATTTCTTTTCCAATGTCATTTAACTCTTTTTTCTTTTATTTCTTTTTTTACTTCATAATCCATAATGTAATTTCATTTACTTTTATTTTGGTTCCTTTTTATTGTTCTCTTTTATACAATACAAAAAAATATTATTGATATAGTAGATATTTGCTCACCTTTTTTTTCAATATAATTGATGTAATATAACTTTTTCCTTTTTTTTTCTTTATGTCAATTATCAGAATAACTTATACACTACTCATTTTCTCTTTTATTCCCTCTTTTTTTCCTTTTCTATTTGCACTTATAATTTTTTAGAAAATATTATTTCTCTTTATTTTTTTAAAGTCTAATTCTTCACACCTATTTGTCTCCTTTATTTTTGTTACTTTTTACTTTCTCTTTTTTATACTACATCAACTAAAAAGATGTCTGATATATTACATTATTTTTTTCTTCTAGATCAACTATCATAAAATACTATATCAAAAATAATATATCAATAGCAGTTGAAGTATATTATTGCAAGAAATCATAGAGGACTGATTTATTTCTTAAAAAAAAGAAACACTCTCCAGCCTTCTATGAGGTACAGTTCATTACTTTTAAAAAACACTCAGTTTTCTATAATACACATATGATATATATCATATACTGACATGGTATCATAGAGATTTGACTCATTCTTTCCAGAAACACACTTAGTCTTCTATGATACCACATGATATATATCATTTATTTACAGAGTATCATAGTCTGGTTCGTTCCTTCTAGAAATACACTCAGTTCTCTATGATACTCACATGGTATATTTCATATACTAATAGGATATCATAGAGGTATAGTTCATTACTTTAAAAAATACACTCAATTTTCTATAATACACATACGATATATATTATATACTGACATGGTATCACAGAGGTGTGGTTCATTCTTTCAAGAAACACACTTAGTTCTCTATGATACCACATGATATATATCATATATTGATAGACTATCAAAATGTCTAGTCCATTTCCTCCAGAAACATACTAGTCCTCAATAATAAGCACATGGTATATATCATATACTGACATGATATTATAGAGGTATGATTCATTCCTTATAGAAACATACTCAGTCTTCTATGATACCGACATGATATATATCATACATTAAAGGGGTATCACAGAGGTCTAGTTCATTTCTTTTAGAAACACACTCTGTTTTCTATGATAACCATATGATATATATCATATACTGATAGAGTATCATATATCACTAATTCATTCTTTCATAAAAAGATAATCTTCAGTCCATTATGATACCCCGCATGGTATATATTATACACAAATAGGTATATAATGCACTTATTTATTTCTTCAAGAAGAACACTCAGTCTTCTATGATACCCGCATGATATATCATATATTGATAAGATATTTTAGAAGTCTTGTTCATTCCTTCCAGAAACACACTTAGTCTTATATGATACTCACATGTTATATATCATATAATGACATGACATCTAGAGCACTAATCCATTTCTTCAGAACACATACTCAGTGTTCTATGATACCCTACATGATATATATCATTTATTTACAGAGTATCATAGTCTGGTTCATTCCTTCTAGAAATACACTCAGTTCTCTATGATACTCACATGGTATATTTCATATACTAATAGGATATCATAGAGGTATAGTTCATTACTTTAAAAAATACACTCAATTTTCTATAATACACATATGATGTATATTATATACTGACATGGTATCACAAATGTGTGGTTCATTCTTTCAAGAAACACACTTAGTTCTCTATGATACCACATGATATATATTGTTGACACCCAATTTTGGCCCTCCTTTTTCCCATAATTAATTTTTATATGCTTCTTAATCCCGAGGATTTTTCC